>BQNB010001901.1:0-131767 GCA_026074375.1 Tanacetum coccineum | reverse complement strand
AAAACGCAGTGTTAAGACAAAACGCAATGTTCAGCAAAACGCAAGTTCAAGCAAAACGCAACAATAGTTGGTCGGACAAAACGTAACACACTTGTGTAAAGACAAAAACGCAGTCAACACAAAACGCAAGATTTCCGAGACAAAACGCAGTCTTTACTAAACGCAAGAGTTCCGAGACAAAACGTAATGAAATCTTGCGACAAAACGCAATGAAATCTTGAGACAAAACGCAGTGAACAAAACGCAATGTTTGAAGACAAACCGCATAACCAAATAGCAACGCCCTAGACAAACCGCAAGAGACAAAACGCAATGTTCAGCAAAACGCAAGTTCAAGCAAAACGCAACACCAAAACGCAACTATGAGGCAAATCGCAATGAAGAAGCAAAACGCAATTAAGAACACCCTTTCAGTTAGACAAAACGCAGCCAAGAAAAAATTATCAAACTTTCTTGAAAGCCACGAAATGATGTTAAAACCACCAAGTAATGATGCAAGGGATAGTTCTAAGCCCGAAAGTACAAGTCTTCAACACCTTTAACCACAAACAAAGATCAAACCTTGATTTTTCTTGCTATATTTTTCGAACCAAAAAAACAATAACCTAGCCACGAATTTGACACACAAGCAAACACTACATACCCCTTGGCGAGTGATACCATATGTTGGTTGTATATATATCCTTCACAACTTAATAACAAACCCAAATAAGCTCAAAGATTGAGCCGGCAAAGAAAGAAAGAAAAAGAAAAGAGAAAGAACTAGTAAGGTTAGATTAAGAGAGAATTGGTGGATTACAAATGTGACAAAATGCAACCAACACCCTCTCCATGTGTGGAGAGGGTTCTATTTATACCTATGCCTTGCTAGGTGGCGTATGGGCTTGTAACTTGGGTCGGGCTTGGCATAACTTGGGCTTTGAGCCCGAAACACGAACAATATTAGATTACAATCTAAGCCCGTTAAACCCGACTAGCCTATTACAATACAAGACCTAGTTTGACTTTCTAAGACCGATAACATTCTTGTTTGACTTGATATAATTAAGGCTAACATTATCTCCCAACACAAATGAAGCAAACCCCATATCAAAATCAATTGCTTCAACAATTGCATAGCACTTTATCAGAAAATAGGTGGGCGGTGTGTGTGTGTTTTGTGAGTTGGGATGCGTTGTGTGTGTGTTTTGGGATATGGGAGAGAAGTTTGGTGGAGAAGAGGTGGAAATGACACGTATCTCACACGTGTTATAGCACCGAAAAAGGAAAAAAACGGGTCGGATCTGGTTGTGATCGACCGACGGTGGGTTTCGGCGGATTTCTGACGGGTCAAACCGGTCTGAGAAGTGCATTAAATGAGAGCATTTAAGGTGCCTCGGGGCAACGATCTTGCATTTTAAATATATGGTATAATTGAGATTATAAATAGAGGAATACTAGATCCACACCCATTTTATACAAAAAAATTCCACACCCATATGTGTCAAACAAATAGTGGTAGTGAAAAAAAGAAAGATAAAATGTGATAGATAGTGATTGGTGAAACTAACATGCCACGTGTATGTGGAAGTTTTTATGTGAGTTAGGAGTGGATGTAGCATTTCTCTTATAAATATGATTTGATGTAAGAGTAATTGTAATGCTTATATTTATTGTGAAGTAGCATTAAATTAGAGTTGCTCGAAAGATTGTTCTAACAAAACTATTCTTACTCGAACTAGCTAGGTTACGTACTAACACCTATTATTTGTCAATATTAGAAAATTATTAAAGGAAACTTAAGGCCCGTTTGGAATATAGATGGGTTTAGAATTAAGATTTGGATTTGGATTTAAATTCGGTTTAGGATTTAGATTTTGATATACAAGGGAAAATTTAATATAATTTATTGTTAAGTAATATTTTAAGAATTAATTAAATTATATAAAAATTGATTGTATTATAATATAAAATAAAGATAGATACACAAAGATACTAAAAGATGACCCTACATGGTCACAAAGCCAGGCCATATGGCTTGGATTTTAAACAATGCACATTTTTAAACATTAAGGGCCCGTTTGGGTGCATACGGGTTTAGGATTAAGATTAGGATTAGAATTTGGATTTGATTTTAAGGCCCGTTTGATTGCATACGGGTTTAGGATTAAGATTAAGATTAAGATTTGAATTTGGTTTTAATGTGGGTTTTGAATTAAATGAAGAGAGAAAAAAATAAATATAATAATATATTTTATATGTTATAATTGAATATAGTTTATAAATTTAAAAATGATGTTATGATAAAATAAAAATAAAATAATACTAGCAGGTACCCGCGCAATGCGGCGGCGGGTACCATGTGACTATATTTTACAGTGAGCAAATGTTATCCGGTTAAACGCTTTTCTAACAATAACTGTACAAATAAATACTAATTAAAATTAAAATAGGCAATAACAAGGCAAATAATTTCATATCCACTATTATTTAAACACACGGCCATCAACACCACCACCACAAATCAAAATATCTGACACAACCATCATCTGAATATGTGAATCTAACTGGTGTGGTTATTTGGTGGTTTCAATCGGTGGTGTTTAGGTGTTTTGATGATGTTTAAGTGATTGGTTGGTGTTCCTAAAACTGAATCTTGATAACACCGGTGCTAAATCATTTGGTGTCTTGTTTGGGTTTATAAATTTGACCTGTTTTGAGTTGATGGTTTCGTTGGTAAATCGTTGCCCTTTTTTTGGTGCTTTTATTTTTCGAATCTTGATTAGTGGTGATGATGGTTGTTGTACCGGCGCCAAGGGATTTTCTAGAGAGTGTGTAAAAGCATATTTCTAGAGAGAGTGAAGATGGTTTTGTTTTTTTAGTTTTGAGAGAGTGGTGTAATTGAGCTTATATATGAATATTAAAGGGATGTTACAAGTTTATAGAATTGAAAACATTTAATTTTCAGGATTGTTGTTATAAGTTTATAGAATTCAAGTCATTTAATTACCAGGCTGTTACAAAGATTATTTGACTCAATTTTGACTGTTATAAATACTGAATTAATTAGTATTATTACAGACAAAGACATGTATTAGGATATAAATTGTATAAAGTTTTGTGTGTTTTATTAGTTTGTACAATGTGTATAATAACATGTACTTTTCATTGTAGGTGTGTTTTAAAAATTACATTAATTAGTAATGAGTGTTTTAAGAAAAATATTAAAGGAAACTTAGGGCCCGTTTGGAATATAGACGGGTTTAGAATTAAGATTTGGATTTGGATTTAAATTCGGTTTAGGATTTAGATTTTGATTTAATATATGAGGGAAAATTTAATATAGTTTATTGTTAAGTAATATTTTAAGAATTAATTAAATTATATAAAAATTGATTGTATTATAATATAAAATAAAGATAGATACACAGAGATACTAAAAGATGACCCTACATGGTTAGAAAGCCAGGCCATATGGCTTGGATTTTGAACAATGCACATTTTTAAACATTAAGGGCCCGTTTGGTTGCATACGGGTTTAGGATTAAGATTATGATTAGGATTTGGTTTTAGGGTCCGTTTAGTTGCATACGGGTTTAGAATTAAGATTAGGATTAGGATTTGGATTTGGTTTTAATGTGGGTTTTGAATTAAATGAAGAGAGAGAAAAATAAATATAATAATATATTTTATATGTTATAAATGAATATAGTTTATAAATTTAAAAATGATGTTATGATAAAATAAAAATAAAATAATATATGGGCGGTTGATGTAAAAACTAGGCTCAAATAAAATGAAAATATATCAAAAAGTAGGCAACCTTATAAGGTTTTACACAAGGAAAATAATTGGGACTCATCCCTATTTTCGAGACCCACAAAACCAAACCAAACAACTTAGGCTATGCACTATCGTGACCACCAGTGACCTACATTTTCCCCTGCCACATCAGCTTTCTCTTTCCGACGACCTACAATCGACTTTTTGCCACTATAAGGCGACCTACACTACAAAAAACATACCCCACAAAAATACATTTTATTTTAATTAAAACACACACAAACTCAAAAAACATACCAGCGACCTTGGTCGTGCAGAGGACCAACATAGCCAAAAGGTCGACCACGACCGACTCATGCACTATGGGGGTGACCGACAAGGTCGTGGGTCGACCGAGTCGATTGACCGACCCATAGTGCATAGCCTTATTTTTCTATCATCCCCAAATCCTAATCCTAACCCCTCAAACCAAACGCACCCTAATTTCTAGTCATGAAGCTAAGCCATCAAACAAACATCTGCATCCTCTTTCGAGACTCAACCTCTAAAACAAATGGGCCCTTACTTGTTATATCTATAAGATAGATTTAAAAACTTTCTTTGGATTGAAAATAACTTATTATTTACATAGTTGTGGATGACAAACAAGCAACAACCTGTGTCGTTAGCCTTTTTTGAATTGCAACCAAAACTATATGGCAACATAAAATATATCGTTGTAACTAGTTTACAGAGTATGGATCATTACATAGCATAAGTTTGTGTAAAATCTTAGAAGTCACAAACCATATTATGACCAAATTCTTCATCTCACAGTTCATAATGAAAAAGTTCGTAAATAAATTCATTAAGAGTCTTGTCATCTTTTGAAATAGATGAAAAGTTTGCGAATAAAGTTAGATAAGAATATTATTATGGGCATAGCTAGGATATGTTTGGTAAAAGTAGCATAGCAGGAGTAACAGCAATGATGTGTAGCTGTAACTAACTGTGAGCAGTAGTTATATTTTTTTTTATAAAAACGTTTGATAAGGTAGTTGCAGATGTAATTATAATGTGTAAAACAACTCATGAATGCTAAAAGTTCTTAAAGCTACTTCATGGAGCATTGAAAAAAAAACATTCCGAAAAAATAGATAAAGCTACTTGTTGATTGCCAAACGAACATTAAAATTCACAACGCTCAATACTCACCGTTCACCGCTCCTAAATACTCATGAAAGCTTTTCACCAAACACACCTTTAATCAGAATAAAATTTTAAAACGAGAATTATAATAAATAATTATAATCATATATTTAAAATGTATCGATTTGAATTATATGCATTCATTAGTTTCGAAAATAATTTTAAAGTGAAAACAATACAAAGTAGTATTAGCAACACATTTGATGCGCACAGAGAACGAAAAATACATAAAATTCGTCTAACTTGATAAAATGCGCCTAATATATGTATATGCATCTAATATTAAGCTAGAAAATATATTAAGTTGTATCTAAAAAACTAAAAATATATTTAATTCAAGATGAATAATATAATTCAAGTAGTTGCTTCTCAAATATTTGATTATATTTATTTCTTATTTTTCTTTTTTTTCTCTTTTGATTATAAGTTATATAAGTATTTTCATGAAAGTAATAGCATGTGACTTTATTAATATTCTATAGGTTTTTGTAGTATAAATACATTAGAGGATATGGTATAGGCACGATCAACCGGCGGCGCCAAATCGATGTGGCATGGGAAATGACGTCGCCATTATCCTGCCACCATAGGGAAAGACCACACCAGTTGGCTCGACGCCACTATAGCGGCGTACGCCACTTTGAGAAGAAGAAAAAAAATCGACTGTTGGTTCTAGGAAACGGTAACATTATGGGAAAAAAATAAACCTCTTTTTCTCTGTATTATACGCACTCTTCAATGACACCAGATCAAATATACTTTCAATTTTTCAACACACAGATTATAAACCAAAAATGTCTAACAACCAAAATGATATGTTTGATAATGCTATTTTCAATATGTCTACCTCACAACAATCGTCTTCCTCAAAGCGTATACCCCATCGTCACAAAACTCAATTTCTTCATCGCAAAGACCATGTTTTCCTCTGTATGGTACGCACTCTTCAATGACACCAGATCAAATATATATATCACAACTTGTGTATCATTAACACCAATCACTAAACACTCAATTCCAAAATCTCCAATATAAAAGAAATTCACCACCACAATTCTATCAATCCCAACAATCACAACCATCACCACAATACTATCAATTCTAACAATCTCAAGAATCGCAACTACCACCACGATCCCAACAAGAACCACAATTCCAAGAACTACAACCACTACCACCAACAAAAACGCCCTGCGAAAAAAATACAACACCCACCGTGGAGTTAGATGACGATGAGGTGGTGGGATCATCACGAATTTTGCAACGTTGGAAGTTATAGGAGGAAAAGTTGTTATACGAGTGTTGGGTCGAAATTTCTAAGAGTAACGAGATCGGAGCTGACCAAAACAATGATACGTTTTGGTGGCAAGTTACGCACGCTTTTAACAAAGCAACCCTATTCTCAAACGTTTGCAACCAAATGGTAAAAGCGAGGAACCCGAGGTTGATCCTTTTGAACGTGCAAAGCTCTAATTTCGTGAAGAGTCAGCCACCGGAACAAAAAAGTTTAATCAAGAACACATGTGGCGTGTCTTGAGAACTTTCCCTGAATGGGGCTCGCCGAAACTGGTTGATCCGGTTGATCTCACCGAACTATTCGGTGATGATGCGAGACCTTGTCCTCCTGGAAAACCTCGACCCGCAAAAAAAACAAATTGGACACGACGTCGAGCACCGCGGGTAGTCATCCTCAAACTTTATCGAAGAATTTACATTCCGAATTCAAACTCAAAGGGGAAGCCTGTGATAACATGTGACTTTTCCTAGGTCTTAGTATTCTAAAATACTATGACTATATATCTACATACTGCTATTCGTTCAAATTTCTATAGCAAAACTCATAAGTTGACTTTTGTTGACTCCTTTTACGTAAAGCAGTTACGGTTTAACCGACTGTCTAATGACAAATTTCTATGTATTTGGATCACTTTTGATTCAAATTCCTATATTCTAAACGTCTACGATATCATTTAATCACTTAACCGGAAATCTTCCCGCACTCTGCGAAAAACGTCATCAACGCGTACCGGCACGACAATAAGCTAATTTAAGTCTAAATACCTTGGGTCATTCTAATAAACTTATTTTATTAAGATATTTCATATTTCTAAAAAACGTTTGCATAAAACGCAAATATTCGGGTTACATTTAGAGCTAGCGGAAAACGAAGAACTACACGAAACCTAAATCAGTTCCGATAATGAAAAGAAACACGATAACTCCAAATCAATTTCTTATGATATTTTAAGATGTCTAAACGTATTTTGTAACATATGCGTAATTTCAAGAACTTACGGGTCTCGATAATTTACAAACTAGACTTGATACACGATACCGACACAAGACAAAGAAAAAGGATTCCCTCCTTTCCTTAGTACATGACCCCCCTCCCCCCTTGGAGACAATATGGCTAAACTTTTGCTACCATGTTTGTCCTCCCCTTTTGTCTTATGTATTTTCAAAAACACACACATTCATTTCACAACAACCTCAAACAAAAACTCTCTCCCCTTTCCTTATTCCTTTATTTGGACGAGAAAAAAAAACCACAAAACCTTCCATTTTTCAACATTGATCAAGAACACGTAAACAAGAACACGCATGGGTTTAAATTCTAATAGTCTTGGGTTGATAAACACAACATTTAGGTTGTGTTCGAGCTTATATCCTTTCTTGGAAACCCTCTTTTGTAAGTCTCAACTTTCTTAAAATTCTTGTACTTTTATGCTCATAATGTTGTTCTAACACTAGTTGTACAATGCGTTTTGTAAAAATGTAAACGTTTAAAATCTACGAAAAGGCCAAAAGGGGTGCGTTTGGTTCGAAATGGGTAGAAAGGGAAGAACAAGAAAAGTGTCATTTAAATGTTTTGGTTGTGGTGGTAAAATAACAATTAGCGTCAAAGAGCTTATTTCCATTTTCGGCTTATAAATAAGCCATTCGTGGCTTATTCGAGTACTATTAGGCTTATTTTGGTATCAGCCCAAAAAGAAAACAAAAAGGGTTATTATATTTTTGGCTTATTCTAGTTTTGGCTTATTCGAGTGCTTATTTGTAGCTTTTTGTCATACATATTTGGATTTCGAGCTTATTTACTCATTCGGGCTTATTATAGCTTAGTTTTGGGCTTACAAGGTCACGGCCCAATAAGGAAAATAAGCTACGGCTTATTTTCCACCTTATTGGTTCGGGTTTATTTTTACGGCTTATAATACTAGCTTATTTTATTACCTAATGTACTTATTCGTTCACTAAGTCGCATATTGGACTTGTTTTGTAAAACATTGGACTAAAAAGTGAACTTTAATTTCCTATTTTATATCTTGGATCAAAAGGCCCATTAAAGGCCTAATGGTTTTGGTTTATGGTTTAATAAGCCAAACAAATTATTTTCGGACATATTTCTATTTCTTATCGACTTATTGGAAATGTCGATATTTGATCTTTATGACTTATGTTGATTTTTGGACTATTAATACCAAGACTAAATCTATATTTGAGTTTTCGACATGTTTCGCTTTCGGCATTTTATGATGGGATACTTAGACCTGTTTAAAATAAACTTGATTTCCTTGGATAAATATCGGACTAAAACGTGAAACTCTTAATGGGATAAGGCCAAACGACTAATGGGCTATGACTTGAACTAAACATTTATGGACTACTAATGGGCCATGAGGCCCAGTAACTATCAAACAATATACTAAAACTTGGATTATTTTCTTGTATACATCGTGCAACTCGTAGTCACATGTAAATTACTAACTAAAGTATTTCGCCTTATTTAAACATAATGGACTTTGATTTAATAATTGGATTGTCTAGTGGACTCAAATTAAGGTGAACTTATGAGTTAAGACTTAACTAGTGCTTTCGGGCTAACAATTGGGCTTTTGGCCCAATAAGAGAAAACAAGTGAAATTGACTCTTAAAACAAATTTTTAAATCAACTTATGAAAATTTGGGTTTAATATAGGTCTAAGATCGTCAATATAGACGTTTGAAATATGGTTTGATAAAGCGGGGTGAAAATAGGTAGTTTTGGCATTTTGTCGACAATTGAATTCTTTGAGGAAAAAATGGTTGGAAATAAGGTCAAGGACCTTGGGAAACATATATAAACGAACGGGTTGTGCCGAAAGTTTTATAAATATCTTACACTTAAGAAATATCTTAGAAAAATCATTTTCTTATAATTCGGCAAAAGGACGAAATCTCTATTTTATTTAAACATTAATTCATAATTAATAATCGGTCATACTTAAACTCAATAATAAAACTAAAACCCATACTTATAATCATAACACGAACTGGATTCTTAAAACTCGACAAAAAGACAAAATAATAATATATTATTATTTTAATATCCGACTAAAAGACGAGAAATATGATTTTTACGTAACTCTTAATATCTATCTTATATGTCTAAAACGTTGTTAATACTTATATCAAGGATGATTTATCTAATTAACTTGGGTTATTGGGGAAATTGCCGAAGCATGTCTAAATTCTAAATTCCTTAATTCTTATTTCGTAAATTCTCATTTCTTAAATTTTAATTTATTTAATTCTTAGTTCATTGATTCTTAATTATCTGGATTCTTATTTCCTTAATCCTCAATTACTTAACTCTCATTTCGTGTACGTCTTCTTATCTATTAAACATCACACGTCTCTAGTGCTGTTACTTATTCCTTTACCACTTCTCGTCGAATTTATCTCTAAATTTTTAACATTTTATCCAGTCTTGAAATTCTAATTGTCTTCTTAAATAATACGTATTAGTATTTCACTTTGACCAAAGTGCATCGAGTCAAACTACTCAACCACCACACATCAATGATACAAAACTTTTTATAACATTTAAACAAATACTTTTATGAATACTATTACAAACGCTTGTGTAGTAAGTCGTTCTCATACATCATATTACTAAGATAAAACTTATTAATAGGTCGTGGCCAGGTACCGCTGCGCGTTAGTTAGTGATCATCTACTTTCAGCTACTATCATCTTTATTTGAGGTGAGTTCTCGTAGCCCTATTTTTTTAAACTCTTTTTCGTTGGGGGAAAATGATACTCAAATCTATTTCAAACCGCTTTTTACTTCTGTGCAAAACTTCTTATTCTTTGGACAATGCTATGTGCTTATGATTGCATGTATGAATGCTATATGAATGCTATGTGAATGCTAAGAGATCTATGTATGCAAAGTTTCATTTGGGCTTCTGCTCAATATTACTTAGCCAACTATGTAGTTTCAGCTGGTAGGCGATAGGTTTGAAAATTTATAAGCGCGCGAACCACTATTGAAATGTTGATTGGTGATCGGTGTATTTTACATACACCTCATAGCATGTTAATTACGCATAGTTGCATTATTTTTCGTTGTTATACATGTACTTTGAGGTGTTTTGTAATTATGTAGGTTATGCGTAAAATGGAGATAAAATGGCTACTTTGTGAGCGAATGGAGAAAAGACACGGAATATGACAAGAGATGAAGTAAAATAATAAAGAGTGAAAGATTTAGACGTGTCTCAATGATTTAGCCATAAATTTTTCGTTTGAGCTCCGTTTAGCTTGTGAATTAATGCTACACATTTAGGCCTTATGACTACTAAGTGGGCTGTACACACGAAAAGAAAAGAAGATAAAAAAAAGCAAAGAATGGGCCTTACTTTGGTTTTGACGTAGAGAAGAAGTCAAGAAGAATAATAGGGTTTTATCCCTATATAAGTAAAAATACAATTCGTCCTAGGGATTTTTATTCCCACAACCAGCCGCCAAAAAAAGAGGAGCAAAATAGTAAATCGTCCTTGTGTTGATACAAACAGAATAAAAAAAGAGCAGCCACAATTCATCCTTTGTGTGGTACAACAACAAGCGACGAAACAAGAGAAGAAGAAGAAAAAGAGGTTCTAAATCATTAGCCACTATGAAAACAAACTCTCCACATCATCATCATCATTTCGGCTCAAAAAGCTTGTAGTATTGTGAGGGAGGATGTAGTTACTCTCTCCGGTAAAAAAATATTTTTTTGATCAGTTTTCGATTTTATTTGTTTGTCAACATTAGTCATATAATTTTAATGCATTATCTTTAATTTGAATTTTAATGTTAAATATAACAAGTTGGTTCACCCGCGCTCTGCTGCGGATGTTTGGCCCAGACCGTGTTTTTGGTTGGCCACACGTGTTTAGAAGGTATCTTTTTGTAAAAGAGAAAAAAATTAAAAGGCGTTAAGTAACGACCGATTTCCAAGAACTGTTTTGGAGCATTTCTAAAAAAAACTAACGGTCGACCTCTAGTTGGGGAAAGAGGTATTTTATAAAAAAAAAATAAAATGAGTATTTATCGTAATTATAACACATAGTGCGAGGGGTATTCGAAAAATTTGAGGTCTAATTTCTTAAATAAAAAAAGGACGGTTCGGGCGGACCGGTCAGGGTCGACCCGACAATACCGATAACTGAAAAAAAGCAGTGAATATTTTGGAAAAGAAAGCAAAAAACAATTTTAAAAAAAAAAAATTTTAAAAAATGTTCTACCGTCGGGTCAACCCGGAGCATTTAATGCTGCACTTAATGCACACTGAAATGAAGCGCGAATTGTTATTCATAAAAAAAAAAACAACCCGATACTAAAAAAGTGCTTAGAAAGTATTTAAAAAGAAAACATTTTTTTATCCTAAAAAAAAAAAAAACGATCGGACCGGGTAGGTTCACCCGGCTATTAAAGCCCCCGGTCAACCCGGTGCATTAATGGACACTACAATGCAAAAGCCATTTAATGCATGCGAAGGGTATGTCCGAGGAAAAAAAAATGGCGATCCGTAAAGCCCGTTGCGGACGATTAGCGCCCGCGAGGTTTAGGAAACTTAAAGTTTTATTCATAAAAAAAACAGACCGATGACTAAAACAGCGCGAGAGGGTATTCCGAGGGATGATTATGTAGGTTACGGATAAATTGAAGCTAAAATGGAGATTTTGTGAGCTAATGGTGAAAAGACACGTGCGATGTTTTGGTCATAACTTTTTCGTCCGATCTCCGTTTTAGGTGATTCAAAAAGCCACGAAAAGAGAAAAATAAAATCTTTATTTTCTTGTGATAAAACACACGAAATTCTGGAGTTAACTATTGCTTATATCTGTTGGAGAATAAAATTCGTGGTTAGTGGGCTTTTAGCCTATGTTGGTAAACAACTACTTGGGTTTGGCTTATGAAACAGTGCAAATAAAACCCATTGTGGGCTGATCCACGAAAGAAAGAAACAAAGGCAGAAATTTATTATGGGCTTTTGTGGTTTTTGACGTGGAGAATACAACAAGAGCAACATATATATACAAGGCTATTGTCATTTGGATATTTCATTCGTCCTAGGTTTTGATAGCAGACGAAACAAGAAAAGAAAAAGGAGGCAGCCACCATGACAACAAAATATTTCATCATCTCCATCATCATGTGCGGCTAAAAATCTTGTAATCTCTCCCGGTAAAAGATGTATGGTTTGATTATGATTATGGATTTTACATTGTTTGTCAAACATTAATTCATATAATTTTAATGCATATTTTTGGTTTGATTTTAAGGTTTTAATATAATTACTTGATTGGATTATTGAAAGACACGTTATTGCGAGTCAACAATTCGTGCCGAGCCCAATTAGTATAGAGGTTAAGACGATTTGTGTGGTAAACATAATTTGTGCCCAAAATTATTATTTTCAAGTAATTCAAACTATGTCTATGTGGTTTGGAATCAAACACTAGTAATAATCCATAACTTAGTCATATTCATATATCTGGAGCCGGGAGGGATTGCTTTTCTTTTAATTGTTTACAAATCTTATTTTTATTTGCTTATTTACTTTTTGTTGCTTATTTACATTCTAGTTTAATTATTAGATTAATCGGTAATTTAGTTATTATTATTTCAAAACCAAAACTTTTATTGATCAGTGATCACCCCAAAACTTAAATTAAATCCACCTACTCCCTGAGGATTCGACCCTTTCTTACCCTATCTATATAGGTTTAGTTAAGGTTTATTTTTGATAGTACAACGACAGCTATCAAATTTTGGCGCCGTTGCCGGGGAGTGAGTGCGCTTTTGGTTTAAGTTTTTGTTAATAGTTTTTTTTTAAATACAAAAAGATTTTCTTTTTCTCTTGTTTTGTTTTTTGCTTGTTTTGTTTTGTTAGTTGTGAGTGTGCAAGTTAGTGTATGCGCACGCGTAGATCGGGACGTACATCACCGTTAGCTTACGATTCCGAGGTAGAGAGAAGTGCAAGGTTGAGGAGAAAAGCAGTTAGACAGTTTTCTACTAACCTTGATTTTGCAGGTTTAGAAGAGCTTTTAATGAAATTGTCAGACGACGATGCCAGCGGAGCAGAATCCCCACCACGAGGTGTGGATTCCTACTACAGACAGGGGAACTTCGAGGATCCCTCGCCGATTGTCTATCCGGCTGCGGCTAATGGGGCCGTGAGCAACTTCAAGATCAAGCCAAACGTCATAGCGATCTTGCCCGTGTTTAGAGGTCGTGAGGAGCCATACGCACATCTGCGGGAGTTCTTCTCCATTGTGGATACATACCAGGTTAATAACACCACTAAGGATGGGGTAAGACTTTGCCTTTTTCCTTTTTCTCTTAAATATCAAGCTAAGGCCTGGTTCACATCTCTCAAACGAGGTAGTATTCACTCATGGTCTGAAATGCAATCTGCGTTTCTTGATGAATTTTATTCTATAAGTAAAACTGTCGCCATTAGGAATAAGATTAAATCCTTTCGTCCAATCCCAGGCGAGCAGTTTCACGAAGCTTTTAATAGATTAAAAGAGTTGTTAAGAACTTGCCCTCATCACGATATTCCAAAATGGGAGCTTGTCAAAGTCTTCTATGATGGGTTGGATTATCAGAACCAACAATTCGTGATGGCAACTAGTGGGGGTACGTTTTTCTCACGACCCATGGAGGAAGAATGGGAACTTTTTGAAAAGCTAAGCAAGGGTTCCAAGACCCAAGCTTCGGTGGATCGAAACAACCACACATCTTCCACCAATTTTATGTTTAACCAACATGGCACAAAATCTGAAATTAGTGAGTTAAGTAAGAAAGTTGTTCTTTTATTGAGAAATCTAAGAAAATATGTCTCGAATGTGTCGCAGGTGTCGCATGATGCGTGTTCAATGTGTGGTGATCCGATTCATTCGGTCAATAATTGTCAAAGTTGGGGGGGCACCATCAAATGAGGAGGTAAATGGAGTCTATGGAAACCGTCCACGAAACGACCCATTCTCCGAAAGCTACAATCCGGGATGGCGCAGTCATCCCAACTTCCGTTGGAAAGATGACGACAATCGCCTTAACAATACCCAACAACAAAACTATGGTTACAAACCAAGGTATGAGGGTGGCGATTCATTTAACTTCCAACAAAATTACCAACAAAGGCCACAGCAATACCAAAATCATGGTCAAGGTTCAAGTAATGGTCAACAATCCAATATTGACCAAAAGTTTGATTTGATCCTAAGTGAGTTGGCCAAGTCTAATCAAGGTGCAAACCTAAAGTTTGAGTCCCTCTCTAAATCTATAGTGAATCTTGAAAGACAAATGGGGCAGTTGGCCGAAGAGGTGCATAAACGAGAAGCGGGTAAGCTTCCAAGCTATCCCACCCTCAATCCAAAGCATAAGCCAGATGGTCCTGAGCATGTGAATATGGTGACATCTCTTCGAAATGGTAAAACCTACAACAATGACATCAAAATTCCAAGTGTTCATGATTTTTCACATGATGTCGAGGATTTCGTTACTGATGACGAAATTGTTGAAGATAAAAAAGCTGATAATGTTAAGTCCGATTCTGAGTTGGTAAATGATTTGTTAAAAGATTTTCCAAAACCACCAACACAGAATCCTGAAGCTACTAAATCACCCAAAGTTGGGGAGGATGGTGTGTCAAGCACAACCACTCCTTACCCCGCAGCTTTGGAAAAATCAGCATCTGCAAGATTGGCTAAAAAGGGTCCTCATTCTGAGGATATGTGGGAGACTTTCAAGCAAGTAAAGATCAATCTCCCCCTTATTGATGCTATCAAGCAAATTCCTGCATATGCCAAGTTTTTAAAGGACTTGTATACCCAAAAGAGGAAGCTGAAGGAAACTTTGCCTAAAAAGATTGACCTAACTGAGCATGTCAGTGCGGTCTTATCTAGCTCTCTTCCTCCCAAATTCAAGGATCCTGGAGCACCATTATTTTCAGTTGTGGTAGGAAATATTGCCATTAAGAAGGCGCTCCTTGATCTCGGTGCTAGTATCAACATCCTTCCTGCTAGTTTGGTCGATAAGTATGACTTAGGAACTCTTCGTAAGACTGACACTATAATTTCCTTAGCCGATCGATCTACTAAAATTCCTAGAGGCATCTTAGAGGATGTTATTGTGAAAGTTGATGACTTTTATTACCCAGTTGACTTCTTTGTTATGGACACCGAGTCACCATACAAGGATGTTCAACCAACCATTATCCTTGGGCGACCATTCCTAGCCACGATAGACGCTAGGATTAATTGTCGAACTGGCGCCATGGACATTGCTTTCGGTAATAAGAAGTTAAGATTGAATGTGTTTAATTCTGTGAATTCTCCCACTATGAATGAATGTTACCAAGTGGATGTGATTGATGAGGAAGTCCAAAAGCTTGCACCCCGTATGCTTAAGGACGATCCTTTGGACTTTTATCTAACTGGTGAGAATGAGGAGATTCTTAATGTTGCTGAAGTACAAAAGATTCAAGAGTGTTTGGTCAATTCTTTGGACCATCAAAGACCACCGTGGTCTTATAAAGTGGAGCCCTTGCCTGTTAATTTTAACACGGCCACAAAGCCGTCGCTAGAGGTGCCTCCAACTCTTGAGCTGAAACCTTTGCCATCCAATCTCAAATATGCTTTTCTAGGTCCTAACAATACTTTACCCGTTATTGTTGCTTCTGATCTTTCTGGGTCACAAGAGGAAGCACTTTTGAAGGTGCTTTCCAAGTATAAAGCAGCAGTGGGATGGACAATTGCAGACTTGAAAGGAATCAGTCCTTCATTATTGTTACAGACCCAGATGTTAAGCCATCAAGAGATGCGCAAAGGCGTTTGAATCCTAATATGAAAGAGGTAGTGAAGAAGGAAGTTCTCAAATGGTTAGATGTTGGTATCATCTATCCCATCTCGGATAGTAAATGGGTAAGTCCCACGTAAACGGTGCCTAAAAAGGTTGGTATCACCGTTGTGGAAACCGAGAGTGGGGAAAAACTCACCACCCGACCAGTGACCGGGTGGAGAGTGTGCATAGATTACCGTATGCTGAATAATGCCACATCTAAAGATCATTTCCCACTACCTTTCATTGATCAAATTGTTGAGAAGCTTTCCGGTTAAAAGTTCTATTGCTTTTTGGATGGGTACTCCGGGTATAATCAAATACCCATCCATCCTGATGACCAGGTCAAAACCACTTTTACATGTCCTTATGGAACATTCGCATTCCGCCGAATGCCGTTTGGCCTGTGTAATGCACCCGCTACCTTTCAGCGGTGCATGATGAGCATCTTTTCGGACATGGTTGGAGAATCTGTAGAGATATTTATGGATGCTTTCTCCATCTTTGGTCAATTTGAAAGCTGTTTGGGTCAGCTTGAATGTGTGTTAAAAAGATGCACTGAAACTAATCTAGTGCTTAGTTAGGAGAAGAGCCATTTCATGGTTCGTGAGGGAATCGTATTGGGGTACGTCGTATCTGAAAAAGGATTTGAGGTTGACCGTGCCAAGGTGCAAATAATTTCAACCCTTCCTCCTCCCACTAACATTAAAGCTGTATGATCTTTTCTTGGTCATGTAGGGTTCTACAGGCGATTTATTAAAGATTTCAGTGCTATATCAAAACCTCTTTGTAACTTACTCTTAAAAGATGCACGATTTGACTTTAATGAATCATGTCTTAAAGCATTCAATATGCTTAAGCAAAAGCTTGTAGAAGCCCCGATTCTGCAGTCACCTGATTGGTCGAAGCCTTTCGAGATCATGTGTGATGCGAGCGATTATGCCGCTGGGGCGGTGCTGGGACAACGGGTTGATAAGAAACCCGTTGTAATCTTTTATGCTAGTAAGACTTTTTCAGAAGCCCAAATGAATTACACCACTACTGAAAAGGAATTGCTAGCTGTGGTTTTTGCTCTTGATAAGTTTCGGTCATATATTTGGGGGCACTCTAAGGTGATAGTATTTTCAGATCATAGTGCCTTGAAACATTTATTGACCAAGAAAGAGACAAAACCGAGGTTGCTTAGGTGGATTCTGCTCTTACAAGAGTTTAATCTGGAAATCCGAGATAAAAAGGGGTCGGAAAATGTGGTTGCCGACCATTTGTCCAGGATTATCCCTCCACCATTCAACCCATCTGACGTCATCAAAGAAAGCTTTCCGGATGAAAGCTTATTTGAGGTTTCTAAGCTCCCTTGGTATGCAAACATTGTTAACTACCTTGTAGTTAAAAAGCTTCCGGATTACTGGTCCAAACAACAAAGACAATACTTCTTTTCTCAATTGAAGTATTATTTTTGGGAGGATCCGGAGCTTTATAAAGTGTGTGCTGACCAAGTTGTTAGGAGGTGTGTTCCCGATCACGAGCATACGGACATATTGGCTCATTGCCATTCTTATGCGTGTGGGGGACACTTTGGTGCGACGAAAACTGGGCACAAAGTCTTGCAAAGCGGCTTCTTTTGGCCGACTATATTCAAGGATGCCCAGTCTTTTGTGAAAGCATGTACTCGTTGCCAGCAAGTTGGTGGGATTTCAAGGCGTGATCAGATGCCTATGAATCCTATACTTGTTGTTGAGATCTTTGACGTGTGGGGTATTGATTTTATGGGACCATTCCCTACCTCCCATGGCAATGTGTACATTTTGGTGGCAGTTGACTATGTCTCTAAGTGGGTAGAGGCTGAGGCTACAAAAACAAATGACCATAGTGTAGTTCTTAAGTTTGTTAAGAAAAATATCTTTGCTAGGCATGGAATCCCCAAGGCCATCATTAGTGATGGGGGTTCCCACTTTAAGAACTTCAAATTTGGAAAGTTATTGAAACACTATGGTTATTCATAGGATACGCTTCCCTTATCACCCACAGACTATGTGGGACAGGTGGATAGTACTCTAATGGGAGATAAAGGTGAATATTAGAAAAAAGATCCGTGCGTAGCGTTAGGAAGGATTGGTCCCTGAGGATAGATGATGCATTGTGGGCATATAGGACAGCTTTTAAGACCCTTTTTGTGATGTCACCGTATAGGTTGGTATATGTCAAGGCGTGTCATTTACCGGTTAAAATTGAGCATAGGGCTGAGTGGGCAATTAAGCAGGTTAATATGGACTTAGATAAGGCGGGTAATTCTAGGAAACTTTAATTATGGAATTAATTGTAGATAAGACACGATGCTAATAAGAGGTCCGGATTTATATGGGAGAAAAACTAAGGCTTTCACGGGACCGACACATCACCAAGAAATATTTCTTAGTGGGTCAAAAAGTTTGGCTATTCAATGCTAGACTTAAGCTCTTTCCAGGAAAATTGAGAAGTAAATGGACGGGTCCATACGTTGTGACTCAAGTCTCTCCACACGGGTCCATTAAAATTCAAAATATATGGTGGTGGGAGCCGGTTTTAAAGTCAAATGGAACACCGTCTGGATGCATATGTTGTGTTGGTGAGATGATTCATGTGGACACGGTTCTGAGGTGGTTTATTTTGGACCATTCCAACCGTCTAATAGCTCCCAGAGTTTATGTGGGCTGATGACCGTCGGTAAACCTTAGCGCTTCGCAGGGAGGAGCAATATCGTGTGGTTTGTAGTGTGTGTATTTTCTTTCTAATTTATTTTTCTTATTTTTGTGTGTGTTAAAAAACTTTGCGGGTGTGTTCACTACAAACCCTCACGAGACTATAACTTGTCCATTCGGGCTACCGAGTGGTTTAAAGGCTTGTTGCATACGCTAAATGCAACCGTAATTCTTACGAAAGTGAGTTAGGTTTCTGTTGTTGTGTGAGTTTGTCAAAGTGATTTTTAACCATAATTTCAACTTAAAGTTTTTGCATTAGAGACAATGCAATACTTTAAGTTGGGGGGGACGGTGTCACATGTGTTACATGTTCTTGTGTGAAATTGTGGTCAAAATGGGTCAAAAATGGGTCAAAAATGTGATTTTTGGAAAAATTGAAAATTTTTTAAAAAAAATTGGAATCACATTATAAAGAGTTTGTTGACTAAATTGGATGTGGAAGGTTTCTTTCTTACATTTATTTGTTGAGTGTTTGCTTGCAGTTTTGGAAGATTGCTTCTGGATGACTGTATTGGAGCTAACTAGATGATAGGCAATCCCATGATTTTTGGTGCACCCGATTCATTGTATAATTTGATTTATAAAATTGATCTTTTATTGTTTTTATGTAGACTAGGACATAGTGTATAATTTAGTAGTAGATAAATAAACCATACCGATTGAATTTCCCTACTTATTTTGCTTACAACGGGGATGAATAGTAAAATATAATATAATATGAAATATTATAATGTAATAGTTAGGTTAGGACACTTAAATTGATCTTATTCGGCTCGTCACCCGCGCACGGTGGCCATAGAAATAGAGTTGGATGAACTGTTCAATAATGTATTGGTGGGTAGTCGTTATTGCTCTGGGCTATGCCTATCTGATTCGTCACCCGCGCAAGGTGATATTTTAGTTGTTAGCATGGGTCAGACGCCAATTCTTATGATGGATAGCATTGCACTTAGCTGAGACAATTTTATGTGAAATAACTCAATCCTTGTATTGTTGTTAATGAAATTAGGAAGGTTGGGTTTTAAGTTAGTGCATTGATTATTAGCTATGTGGTAAATAACTCCATCATTGATTTACAGTAGGCAAAAGCATAGCTGTTCCATTTAATTTAAAAACAGACTAAATTAATGGTTCCTGTGTTCTGCTCCGATTGTGTCTTAGTATGCACTATGGATAGATATTCATTCTTCCAAATAATTGGTCTATATATCAACCTTAAAATGAGTATACAAAGCATTCGGGATGACTTGTATAAGAAACGGTCCCGGATGGCTAAAAAAGAAGCTTATGTATGTTATGAGCAAAAATGTTAAAATGTGAAGTAAAATTCATGTGAAAACAAATTAAGCAAAAAGTGAAAGTATGAAAGCTAAAGTAATGTATGATTGGGTGGGACTAATGTTGCTTACTCGGAAAAAGTGTGCTACTAATGTTATAAATAACTCCGTTAATATTAAGGTTGTTAGGTTTTTCACCTCTTGTATTTTGGATTGATGTTTAGATTGTTTATAAGGGTGTATTAGCAGTGTTGGGGGCACAATGGTTAATTATATGAAACGTAAAGTAAATGGAACCAATGGGAGCGGTTATGCTAAGTGTTTAAGAAGGACAAAAATATTGGTAATCATTTTGGATTATTGGTCATATAGGATGGTTATTAGTGCACTAGGTTGAATTTGATCTTTTTTATGGAATTTCAATGGTATGATTAAAAATAATGTAATTAACATACTAAGATATAGTAGATTTCTTCCTCGGGATGAGTAAGGGTTAAGTTGGGGGGGGGGGGGGGGGGGGGGTTTGATCGGTTGTTTTTTTCATACCATTCATTGCATGTTTAATCTACGCATAGTTGCATTGTTATTTGTTATTATACATGTACTTTGAGTGTGTTTTGTGATTATGTAGGTTATGCGTTCAATGGAGCTAAAATGGTGACTTTGTGGGCGAAGGGAGAAAAGACACGGAATATGACAAGAGATGAAGTAAAATAATGAAGAGTGAAATATTTAGACGTGTCTCAATGATTTGGCTATAAATTTTTCGTTTAGCTCGTGAATTAATGCTACACATTTGGGCCTTGTGACTACTAATCGGAAGAGACAAAAAAAAAGAGATTGGGCCTTGTTGACATGGGCAAGAAGAAGAGAAAATAGGGTTTTACCCCTATTAAAGAAAAACACCATTCGTCCCTTGAGAACCCAGCCGCAAACAAAAGAAACAATAAGAAAAAAAACTTCATTCTAGGTTGTGGGTTGATAGCATTGACGCCCAAATTAAAAAATAACAATATAAAAAAAAAGGAATTTTGGTCCTTTTTGGATTTACCAAGCAATAATTACATCCGCGCGTTGCTGGCGGGTGTTTATTTTTTCGCGCGTTATTAGCGGGGCATTTTTTTTTTTGGTTCGGCGTTATTTTCTTCGGTCTCATGTTTAATAGGTTTGTTTTTTTTCTTATATTAAATGACAATTTTTTTTTCATAAAGGGTGATATATCTGTATTTTTTTGGCTCAGGCGATAGAATGTCGTAAACGATAATTTTTTTTTTTCTTACTTTTTTATGACGAAAGGGAGGGTCGGGGGGAGGAGTATAAAGTTTTTTTTTTTTCGGGTTGCCGATGAACATTAACCACTGGTCATAATTACAAAAAAAAAAAATTTGGGGTCCGTGAACAGTTGCTCGTTAATGTTTTTGTCTTGTTGTGTAATAATAATGGCGTTATTTTTTGCGCGTTATAGCGGAGGCATTTTTTTTGTTAGGGTTAATTTTTTCGGTATATATGTTTAATTAGTTGTGTTTTTTTTTCTATTAAATGACAAAAAAAAATTTCCAATAAAGGGGATATAAATATTTTTTTTGCCCAGGCCGATAGAAAGTCGTAAACGTAATTTTTTTTTTTTCTTCTTATTTTTGACGAAAGAAGGGGGGAGTATAAATTTTTTTTTTTTCGGCCGATGAACAGTAACCGCCGGTATAAAAAAAAATTTACCAAAAAAAAAAATTTTTTTGGGCCGATGAACAGTAACTATCGGGCCTAGCCGATGTGGGCTACACTGTTCATCGATGAACAGTAGCCCGTTACTGTTTTTGGCAGTATATGTAATGATAAATGTGTATATATATAATAGCAGCCGACGACACAAAAGAAAAAGAATGGAGCTAGCCACCATGACAATAAAATCTTTCATCATCTCCACCATCATGTACGGCTAAAAATCTTGTAATTTCTCTCGGTAAAAAATATTTGATTTGATCATGTTTTTGGATTTTATTTTGTTTGTTCAACATTAAGTCATATAATTTTAATGCATATCTTTGCTTTGATTTTTAATGTTTTAATATAATTACCTGATTGGATTATTGTGAGACACGTTATTGCGAGTCAACAATTCGTGCCGAGCCCAATTAGCATAGGGGTTAAGACGATTTGAGTGGTAAACATAATTTGTACTTAAAATTGTTCAACTTGAGTAATTATAAAATTATTTGATGAGATTATTGTAAGACATATTATTGTTTGTCAACGATTCGTGTTGAGTCTAATTAGTTTAAGAGATTAAGACGATACGTGTGATAAACATAATTTGTGCCTAAAATTATTCTTTTCAAATAATTCAAACTATGTCAAACATTAGTAATAATCCGTGACTTAGTCATATTCATATATTTGGAGCCGGAAGGGATTGCTTTTCTTTTAATTGTTTACAAATCTTATTTTTATTTGCTTATTTACTTTTTGTTGCTTATTTACATTCTAGTTAATTAGTAGTTTTATTATTTAGTCTTAAATCTAAACTTTTATTGATCAGTGATCACCCCAAAACTTAAATTAAATCCACATACTCCCTGAGGATTCGACCCTTTCTTACCCAATCTATATAGGTTTAGTTAAGGTTTATTTTGATAGTACAACGACCGCTATCAAATGGTAGCCTAAGTGCTCCCTAACACAAGCCTCGAGTCCAGCAATCCTTATGCGATCATAGAATCAGAAACGTCGAATTTGCCTTATCTCTCTACGAACACGCAATTCCCTCTGTTGAAGTCGGGAAACTCTCTGACTCGCAACATCCAACGTGCCTCTAAGTCTCGTATTATCCCGCTCCAACTCACTGGTCCTCTCAGACAGAACAACACTCTGTTGCCCCGTCGCTACAATCCTGGACCCCTGATCCCTCTGGATGCTCTCAATAACCTGAACTCGACGGGCTGAGACCTCTACAGTGTGATCATGAAATCTCTGTACTAGGTCACCCAGTGTCTCATAAACAACATCTGCAGCTCCCTCTTGAGCAGGCTCAGGGATATCATCAGGTACTACTGGATGTGTAATCCTCTCAACTTTAACCTCAACCGGGCCTCTTGCACTCGGATCAGCCTCCTCTCGATCAATGGTCTCGACCACAACTCTAGCACTAATCCCCTCAGCTCTAAGAGCGTATGCATATGCAATACACTCGTCAATCTATGTCCGAATCTAGGGGTCAATATCATGCTCTGAGTGAGACTCATCACTACCTCTGACAGTAACATCACCCCTCAAACTAGTCTCTCTAGGTACAGACAACTCAGGACTCTTATCCAAACGGTCCTCTAAATCGGTCACAATTCAGAGAACTCTTAATCGCTGCTTCGGTGATGGTAAAAGATCAGCACGTGCAGAAGACAATGTTTGATGAGGTGTTATTTTATATATTTTTTCAAGGTCATTTAACCCCCTAAATCGTGCATTTATGCTCAAAATAGGTACTTAATCGTTCCTTTTCAGGTATTTAGCATTTGGAAGGAATTTAGAAAGGAAAATTATCACGTGACTTGGGTCTCATTTGGAAGAAGAAATGGACACAGATTCAGGACTACACCAATCAATGAAGATTTATTACTTACAGAGCAATGGACGACGGGTCGCATGTTATAACGTGTCGACACCGTAGAAGACCTATCTAGTAAGGGCGTCAGGATATTGATGACGGCGTCAAAACATGGCCGACCTAAAGAAACCTTTAAAGATTTTGTGTCACGAGATTAAGAAGACCATTTCACTTGAGCGCGAAGTAGTAGATATTGTTTTGATCATAACTCTTTCATACGAACTCGGATTTTAACGATTCAACTGCTCACGCGAAGAAGACGAGAAAATATACAGTCTGGTTATAGTTGCATTTTGTTTTTATTAAAAAAACATTCTCTATAACCTTGGCTCTGAAAACCAATCTGTCACACCCCGTCAGTGGCGGAAACACAAGAATGTGACATAATGATTTACATTGCACAAGATACAAGATCATACCATACATTGTTTGCTAAAGTTTATTTACAAAAGTTTACAATTTCGCAAATTTGGAAAAAGTCAAATAGTTGTCCTTCAATAAACTCCCAAATGTACTCATCTTTGGTCCCCAATACTCCTCATTTTACTTTGGTTAACAACACACCTAGAAATGATACTCGAAAACGTCAACAATAATGTGGTGAGCTCGTAGGTTTGTGATCGAACCTAATAACCTGATAGGTTCTTTGATCGTTTATAGCTCGAGGTTGTTTAGACCTCATCTAGGACCATGATAAAAAATATTATAACATATATGCACATTGGAATTAAACATAAGAACAATGTTATCATCAACAAGGTTTTTCTTCATTATCATTCACTCCAAGCCCCAATTCTACTTTGATCAATAGTAGAACAGTTACATCAATAAACTATAACAGGAATCATAAGATCCTTGAGGCTACACCACACAAACTAGACGTCTACATTTTTCTTGTGATACATACACACACACGCGTTTTTCTGTGTATATCCAACTACACGACCTAATGTCTCTTTATATAGTAGAGATCATCTAGGTTTACAAAGGATAAGAACAAATATAATTAGGAAACAAATAATATCTTCCTAACTTTTATCTTTATCTTCTATATCTTTTATCTTCTTAAGGAGATCTTTTAGAATCTTCAAAATCTTCCATCTTTTGAAGAATTCCAGCTTTGCATTTAAGTCCTTCTTGTTTCATTCTTTTATTTATTTTGTCTCATCAAATCAATAATTCCCAACAATCTTCCCCTATTTGATGATGACAAAACAAACAAAGTCGTGTACGAACTTCATCATAAAGCCAAAGCTTCCCCTGAAGTTGAGATGTAATCATCTCCCTGAATGAAACAAACTTCCCCTTAAGTAGATTTCCTTTGTACCATGCCACACCAAGGATCTACAAGTTGCCAATTGTACCTGTTAACATCTTCTTCCCCTTTTTGTCATAATCCAATAGGGGACATATGAATATAAGCAACTTTGATCTTGACCACTACAAACCAATATCACACTTCTAATCCAAGCCTTCTAACTCCTCAAATTACCCACCATTAAGCACAATAAGAAAAATGAACTTGAGTACAAACTCTTTCCCATTCATCCGCACCACCACTCCAACCACTACCTCATGCTGGTGCCACCACCATCTCCAGCACCTACACACAACCCAACCCAACGCACAAACAAACATCAGATCTGTTGGTCTTTTCCAAACAGATCCCATAACCAGATATGCGTCAACTCGATTTTCACCTTGGTCACACTTATTCTAAATAACAATCCAAGCACCCTTATGGCCATATCATTTCTATATATCATCTTCTCTATCAAAACCACACCAACTCATCCTTAGCACCATTATTATAGGCACCCCAATGAAAACCCATCTTCTTCACGTATAAAATCCGGCCATACACCACTCACCTTAAAACGCATCTTTCTTAAAATCAAAAGTACTTCAATGTTAAGTTATAGCTTAATAAACCAACACAGATCTGAAGTATCATCACATAATTAATCCTAAAATAATTCTTATATTTACAATGATTCAGATTAGGAACGTTGTTGGTATCTCGATGGTATGAGGCTTCAGATCCAGGAGTTGAGTGGTGGCTGAAATCTGAAATGGTGGTGGCCGGAACTCGCCGGTATAATGCTTCAGATGTGGTTGATGGTGTTGACAGTTAAGCGAGGGCTGAATAGTAGTGGCGTCGCATGGTGGTTGGTGGTGGTATCCAATTTATGTAAAGATAGACAGAAAAGTGACTTGCTAAAGGAGTAAGATAAAAGATATGAATGTGAGTGTCAAGGTATTTCATTGGTAGGGATGTGGTGTGTTTAAGGAGTAAGATAAAATGACAAGGACACCATTTTATTTAACGGTAAACGTTAGTCAAAGTAACAAAATTAAGTAAAATGGACCGGTGTAGCAACTGTCGTGTTCAGACTTAGATTTATTTAATTACTTGAGTATTTGTTGTTTCGTGAGTATTTAAATCTTTATGTAAAACCGATAAATTTACTGCTTTTTAGCAAAAACGTCTCCGGATGCGTTCTGACATTTGAGTAAATATAGTTTACCCGTGACTAATGTGTTACGACTTTAAGAATATATTTTTAATTGTGTTGTGTGTTTAATATTTACGTGTTACATAAAATTTACTGAGTAGATCATTACTTGCATGCATGTAAGAGTTTACCCTAAGCAAAAATATCTAGATATCATTAACCAAATATTCAAAATTTGAAAATGTCTTGGTCCCTTTCCTCCTTGTGTTCGACCGCACCTAGCCACACACACACTCACCACATTTTTTTTGTTAGTTGATTCCATTGTACACGACACATTTCCTTTATTATCTCACATTGGTTCCTTATGGTCCCCAAATTAACCTTGGATCCTATTTTGCTTAAGTATTAAGCAATATACATTCATCCCATTTAGTCATTCCTTACACACATAAATACACACACACAAAAGAAATTCTCTCTTATTCTCTTGCTATCTTGTTCGATCAAAAACACACAAACACACACTCTTTGTGTTTGATTTTCTTGATCTCAAATATTTGAATACATTTGATGCTAGTGATTCTTTTGTGATCATATCCGGGTTATTGTATATCTTTTCTCTCCATCCTTGTAAAAAAACTTTCATCATTCTTTTCTTCCTATATTTCATATCCTTTCATATATGAGCACATATCATGATCTTTCAAAAAAAATATCATCACCCATGTTTGTGTAAAAGATTTTACAAAGAAACTAACAAAATAAAAAGAGTTGCACAACTTATTTGTGTTTTGAGTTATTCTTAATATTATTGTACTTTATGATAAAAATGTGATTATAAGTGTTAAAAGTGGTTCTTGATGATATTGTAACAATCGATGGAAAGGATTAGGTAGTCATGGCATTGTTGAGTGTTGGTAACAATCGGTGGAAGGGATTTAGGTTAGTAATGAAGTTTTGATGTTTGCGGCTAAAAATATAGTGTAGTTTGGTGTAAAATACTTGTTGTCCAAATTTTGTATGAAATAAAACGAGTTAATAAAACTGCTTTAAAAAGTCGAGGGCTCAAAAATATAATAGTATACTTAAATACGAACGCGTAGATATAAAGATCGCTAAAAACGAACTTAAAACGAGTGAGTTATGACCAAATAAAGTTTGCGTAAAAACTAGTAACTTTTCCAGTTCAAAACTATTTTTGACACAATCTGTCCAGTTTCATTTTCGTGTTTTTGACCCATTTCGAGTCCGAGTCGGGTAAAACTTATAAAAGAAAACTTGTAGAACGTGATTTTTCCTAGAAACGTAGCTTTTGAATGGTTGTCCATAAAATCCAGAAGTAGAAAAAGACAGTTCATGTAATAGTGTTATCGCATCTTATCCCATTATAAATTACGTTTAAATCCTTTTTATATACTTATAACTTTTATCCAAAAACAAGCCTTTAAAAAATTTATTATCATATCTTATCATAAATATTATCTAAAAGAAAAAAGTTTTGTAGTCAACCAATATATATTGTTTCTAATATTATTGTAAACATAGTTTTTCTTAAAGAGACATTCCACAAAAAAACACAAATAAAAAAAAACAAGGGGTGGGGGGTTTTTGGTTGTATTTATAAATTCATTTCAAAATAGTTTTCCCCAAACACCATCAAGATATACTTCAAAAGGTTTTCATAATTTGACATTAATATAAACCTGTTCTCAAACAAGGACGTCGTTTTTATTTTTTACCCAACAAAAGATTTGTATTATTACCGTAAAGACTCTACACTAAATTTTATTGTTTTTTGAAAGAGGAAAGGGAAAGTTACCAGGGAACACTATATTCAGGAATAAAAGTGAAAACGAAAACATGCAAAAGAGCAATTGTACGAAGGACATTCGAAACTAAAAGAAGAACCTAATGACTCATCCGTACTCACGATCGAAAGAACGACCATCGAAAAGCGTCGGTACTAACATGTCGCAACATGTTATGAAAACCAAAGGATATATAAAGAACAGAGTAATGATCCGCACTAATATGTTAGGAACAATTAGTGCTTAAAAAAATTTTGATACTCATTCGAGTAATCAGTACCACGAAAGAACCAATGAAACGTACCAATATTCAAATAAGCAGATCCGAACAACCAATATTCATCAAGACGCCAGATAGAAAAGTTAGATCATCCATAACGTCATGGTATAAACAAGGGATGCTAAAAGACGGGGTTATATCTTTCGATATGAATAATCGAGCAGACGAACAAACTCCATAATCGTAATAATAGCAATAAAGGGTATCCGGGGTATCCCAAGCGGTAGATAGAAGGGGAAACTTACTAACTTCATAACTATTCATAACACAACCGCACATAATATAACATATTACACTACCAACTAACAAGCAAACACTGATCAATGCAATCATGGTTACAAGTCTATGTGTGTGATGCCTTTATAATTTATGATGGTCACATAATTATAATTGATCCTTTCACACGTATAATTACTTCTTAAGACTACACTTCAATCATAACATACATATAAAGTCAACATATACACATTGACATCTTAAACCACTCAATATAACACAAAATAGGATGCTCCATCAAGAAATACTTACTTATATAAACATAAATCAAAACGAATAAAGGAACGAAAAGTCTACAGCGTCTCAAAATACAAAATTATCCGAAATGAAATTAATCAATTGCATCGTGACAAGCTAAAATACGGAATAAACTTATGCTGGGCCTCGCTTGGGTTTGACTTTGCCTTCGCAAGAGTCACCCGTCTCTGCTGGGTCCGGCCTGCTACCTAGCATCCGATAAGAGATTGTGTCGGCCTCCTCTCGACCTCTTCCTAACTTACCTTCCTCCATACGGTTCCTCGAAGAGGCTCCTCCTCAAATTGCTCCTCTTTTGAATCATAAGCTATCGAGTAGCCCGTAGGTCGAAATAAAACTCAAAGAAAGTAAGAATACAAAAACGCCTAGGTAGCTAAACACATAGATTCTATTACGGTTAGAGAGAGACATGACTAAAATAATAAGGAATGGTATATACTAATTTGGATCCCAATAACAAAAGTTTAATATATATATATATATATATATATATATATATATATATATATATATATATATATATATATATATATATTTATATATTATATTATTATAGATATATCTATTATAATATATATATATAGATATATATATATATAATATATATCGTAGACAAATAAGAAAAATTCAACGCTTTTGATAGCGAGAAAGTATAGTAGATACGTACATAAACACTTAAGCCCTAAAATGCAACTATATGAGGACTCCTAGGTTATAGACTTGGCCAAACCACCTACTTCTCTATAACCAAAGGCTCTGATACCAATCTATCACACCCTGCCAATGCGAAAACACAAGGCGTAACATCATGGATATCATCACAACACACACAGTTGTGCAACATAGAGAATTACTACTGCATAACCTAAATATAAAAGTCACGATGTGTCATGGACAGTACGAAATAAAAGACCGGCATCTTTATTAATGAAAAAAAAGGGTCTCATCATACAAAGACAATGTTCATAAACCTCATAAAATCATAACATTCAAGAATTAATGCAAAAACGTATGGAAATAAAAACAAATGAGAACTTCCAATGCCATCCTAATGGTCTCTCTAGCCACTTTCATAAACTTCAACACCTTCATAACGTTCACCTGAAAATGATGCTTAAAACGTCAACACAATGGTTGGTGAGAGTCATAGGTTTTACAACACCAATACAAGATTTAAATCAATCACTGTGATTATATAAAAAAAACAAAACATGGCAGAATAAATAAGTTGGCTATTATACATGCTAGCATTCATGCAACTAAGAATCTCAATTGGGACGGAACGTGTCCCCCGATCTAATGCAACAAAAATAGTCATGGAGAGGAATGAAATCCCAAATCCCAGACTCTTGGTACCGTATCCGCACACACAGGTTCATACCCACACCAAGTAGGCAAAACCACTTGCCCACAAAGTAGCCGAAAAGAACAATGCAACATCATACAACATGCAGCACATAACATATAATAGCTACTTAAATGTCCATGTGTAACTTGAACCATATAATCACATAATCAAAACATTTTGAAACATATTTTGCATCACTTCCATCCCAAGAAAACATAGTAAAATAGGATTGGAACTCACCTGGATAACTCCGTGATTGACAAGATCATGCACGCAATCTAACATACAAAGAACATATGTTACACTCAGTTAGGCTAATGCCCAAGCTAATTGCAACCAATAATGATGGACTTCTAAACTTACACTAAGTTTATAATCCTTCAAGTGCATCTCCATTCATTTTCACCTTCATCCTATATGACTTGTATTGTATTTAACTATCACTTTTACAATATTTCTGGCTGAATTTTTGTAGGTCACTTTATGACCACAAATAAATACTAAACAACCTATGATGGTTCTCCTTTCATTCCCTATCTCCTTAATGAGTTGTAGCCTACTGTGATTTTTTAGAAAAAATAATATTAAATGGAACTATTTTATAAAAAATTATCTTTGCAAAGTACTCAGATTCGGATCTGGTCGAACCACTCAAAAGCTTGACTTGAACAGACCCAATTAGACACTTGGGAAAATTATACAAAAATTCTAAAAATTCTAGAAATTCATAAACATCATGAACTTACTACAATAGGAGTTTCGTTTATTAAAACAAAGTTTTGATATGGATTTTGCACTCATAAACACAACTAGAATCTGACCCGATTTTACTGTTTCGACCACTTTTCTTGCGAAAATTATTTAACAGACTTCCCGACCTCAAATCATTTCGGGGTTGGAAACTAGACTCTCTGAATTAATTTTAGGCTTTAGAAAATTGATAATTCTATTTTTATGATCCGAGTTATGATTGTACAAGATGGCTTCAAAATATGCCAGCTTTTAAAGCGAATTTACAAACTAAATCCTAATTAACATGCTTAACACCACCAATCATGCCAAAAATGGTTTTTAAAGATCAAACACTAATTTTATAAGATTCTTATATAAACCCTATTCTCCACATAATATTGTTACTTGTTTTTAAAGAAAACTAAACCCACTAGGGTTTAAAAAACATACTTAATTCTTGATCTTAAAACCCTAATTCACCACAATGATCTTGAATAGAAAACTATTTTTTTCTCTTGCTTCTTGGTATCGATTGATTAAAAAAATAGATGAGGGGGGTTTGTATTTCTGTGTTGCAAAAGATTGGAAATTACTAATTAGAATTGTAGTTGGACTAAAATTGGGCTTTTCTTTTTTTCTTTTTCTCTTAAATCCGGTCGAACAAACACCCCTATATATTTTTTTATTTATTATGATTATTATTATTATTTACACAAAAACCCTTAATTTTGATATTTATAAAAACCTTATTGATTTTATCCAAAACTTCATCTCGCTCGTCGAATTAATCGTGTCACTCAACAATAATATAAATAAATATCATTTCTAATCATTATTTTTTTTTACTTATTACCATAAAATTCACTAACTAAATTTCTTAAACTAATCTTTACTCTCACGAACACCTATTAATTAAATACGCTAAAATAAAACATAAAAATAATACACATAAAATTCATACGGCACATTAAATCATCATATATTTTCATTGTCACTAAAAATGTGAACAAAAATGAAATGCCAATAACCATAAAACTCAATCACAATGAGACGATAGTCATGGATTCATAAACCAACTCACAGAGTGGTCACATAAAACACCATAAGTATTATAAAAATAATGAACTAAATCAATACTAATGATTGACTTAACCTGCTCAAAGCACATTTGTCACACTTAAAGGAACTTACAAAAGGGACTAATCTCAAGATTTTTAAGCTAGGATTTTAGAGCTATATCAATTAGAAAAGGCTAAAAAGAGAAAACAGTTAAAGATTGATACTCAAATAACACAGATGGGCTAGAAGTTAAGCAAATAAGCTAAGAAAATAACCTAAAAATGAAAAATGAAAGTGACAGACTCAACTACTTATTTTTGGACTTCATGTGATAAATTGCAGCTTAAAATAAGACTCAAAAAGTAAAATGAAAAACTAAAAACTAAAAACAGCTCTTGACCTTGACTCAATAAGCAAACTGAAACTGGAATTAAGCTTAATAAAACACTAAATATGCTAAAAACTCTAATTAAAACAGATTGTAATTTGACCTTTTTATTTGACTTTTATGCTAAATGACTAATTGCATCTTAAGTTTCAAGACTCCAAAAATACTTTTGACACTCTAAAAACCTTAATAAACAGATTGAGATTATACTTAAATAGCCAAAAATGATCAAAATTAACCTAGTTTAAACCTAATTGTTACCATAAATGACCTGCATAAACTGACATTTAAGAACAAACACTTAGACTAGCTCTACATAACTGAATTTGGTCTAAATTCCTTAAAAGGTTTTTCCAAAGAGTTGTGACTCAAAATAGATGTTTATTTATGCATTATAAAACTCAAAATAACCACAACAATAACATCTCAAATGGATTTTTAAGGAAATACAAAAATAAGCTTATTAAATGACTTTTTAAGACTATAACTTAGAGAATGATGAAAATCCTACTAAACTTGTTAAAACCTATTTTGAACTTATTAAAACTGACTTTTAAACTAAATTAAAGCTTAACAAAAATGATTAAACCACCAAAAACTACCTTAGCAGTCTTAACTAATGATTCAACAGATATTATAAAGCTAAAACAGATTAAGTACTATGATTATTAAGGACAATTAAGCTAAAAACTTAAGATAATAAGCACTTATATAAATAAGTATGTACTAATACGACTACTTAGACATTAAATGGTAGTTTTAACTAAAACTCTCTAATAAATAATTTAATGATCTAAACTAGAAATTTAAGACATATTGAGATAAAATATAATAGATTAAGCACATTAAAAACAACAATAAGCATTAATAAGCAGAATAAGCACTTTGATAAGCTGATATTGAAATTAAGCAACAATAAGGAAAAGTAAACACACCTTAGTCCTTTGCTTAAACAAGGACCAAAATGCTCTTTAGAGCTTATCTACAAGCTCTAGCTTGTTGAAAACCAGCTGGTAAAACACCATAAGCCCATCCATGTCTAGCTTATCATCTAGATTTAGCTTAATATGATTTTTGAGGTAATTTGAAGTGAAATTCTTATTCAGTTAAGCTTTAGTAGGTTTAACTGAATGAGAGCTAGCTTAAGAGTAATAGAGAGCTTATAGTGCTTATTAGCTTAATTCTAAACACATTTAAATCATATTTGCATTAAAGTTAAAACAAAATTTAGAACACAATTTAAATGTAACTGAACTTTTATTACTTGAAAAGAGATTACAATCATTTTAAAACAAAATTACATTAAAGAAAAATACAATAAGCTGGAAAATAAGCTAAACTACACTAAAAGCTAAACTAAAAACTACATGATCAATACTGTGTGACTGCCTCTCTTTATATAGAGAGGAGAAGAGCCTTCTAGAGCTTGAGGAGCGTCTCTCGTTCTTCAATCCAATCCCTTGATTCCTAATCTATCCGTTTAAGCCCTTGGATCACTTCCACGTTTCTCAACCAATAGGGTTTGTTGGGAAAATTTAATTCTAAACTTAGTTACCGTTAGTTAGGTATCTTGTACGATAGTTATAGTTAGTATGATTAGTACAAAGTGTTAAGTATTGTCAGATAGTTAGTACGTTAGTATAAATAGGTTGTAGTTAGTTGAGATATGTATGAGATATTGTAGGAAAAGATATGTATTATCTTTTGTGAATTTTGTAAGTCTGTTAGGGTTTATCTTTGGTTTATAAAAGGAACCCTACGGCATTAGAGAGAGATAACAATAAGAACAACTCATCTCATACAATCATATCTCATAGTTAGTAATTTATAATCACTTAAAGCAGATTAATAGAAAAGGAAGTTTAGTATTCATTGTTCTTCTTAATACTATTGTGTAGATTCCGCATATACAATTAGTATTCATAGTCAGTGTTTCTATATAGTCAATCTGTATTTATACAAGTTGGCTATCACCCGTAGCAGGCTGCAAAGATCTATTCAGTTCGGGACTCACAAGTGGTATCAAAGCCTGTGAGAAACTCTGAGTAAGAAGAACAAAAACCAGTTATAAATCTGTATCTTATAAAACTAATCATGTCTGGATCATAAGATGAAATTCCACCACCACCACCACCACCACCACCATCACAAACACCAACACAACAAACTCCTCACACTGTTTTAACCATCAAACTTCCTATTCTTAAAAAGGGACAATATGACATATGGGCCATGAAAATGGAATTATTTTGGGCGATACAGGAACTATCCTATCTGGAGTTTATACAAAATGGAATGGTCCTGTCATCAATCACGCACAGATACACAAGGTCAAATCAAGGTTTGCCTCCAAGAACTGCAGAGAGATCCTAGCAGAGAAAGAGACAGAAAAGCTAGACCATTTGCTTATGGCTTTACCAGCTGATCATCTTGCTAAATTTCATAAAATGACTGATGCAAAAGAGATGTGGGATGCCATCAAATCTAGATTTGGTGGAAATGATGAATCAAAGAAGATGCAAAAGTATATTCTAAAGCAACAGTTTGAAGGTTTCTCTGTATCAAACTCAGAAGGACTACATAAAGGCTATGACAGGTTTCAAAGTCTTTGAGTCCAATTAGAGATTCCTTGGGGGGCAGGGTGTATCCACTAAGGATGCAAATCATAAATTCCTAGATCTCTGCCTTAGCATGGTCTCAAGTTTCCTTAATCATGAGGACCCAAGCCAGTAGAGTGGACAGGTCTCTGCTTTGATGATTGTATAATATTAGAGTCTTTTGAGAATTGGGTAATAAGGCTCTATGCATCATCCTCAAGCAGCAGAATGTGGCCATTATCTCTGATAAACACAGCAGTATAATGATGTTGTACCTCTTCCTGGTGTTACTAATCTCTTCTGGTCATAACTCAAGTTATGGACCAATACTATAACTCTTATATGCAAATCAATCCAGTTGTCCTCAGTTGGATCATGAGGATTTGGAACAGCTTGATGAATTTAACTTAGAAGAAATGGACTTGAAATGGCAGTTTCAGTTCCTTTTTTACTTGTTGTGGCATGATTTTAATGAGAATGAAAAAGTTTACAAAAGACTGGTAGAAGCTACATTTGATGCAAAGGAACCAGTTTGGTTTGATAAAACCAAATCGAGTGTTACAATTGTACAAGACTGGGGTTTTTTGTAGAGAGTGTCGAACCAAAGAATCAAGGATAATAGGACGGAGATTCTTGAAGTCTAGAAATAAGCTGGGAAAAAATTGGTAAGTAGGAGGACTTAAAGCATTGGAGACTATTGATGGAGAAGGTGTAGATATCGACGTCACTCAGAAGAAGAGAAGAAGATTAAGCTTTGATGGCTTTGCAACAGCTCAGGTCTCAGGACACAGAGGTAACTTATTTCAAAGGTAATGATAAAGCGTCTGATGCTACTTAAAAAACTGTATGATGCACAGAAAGAACAACTTGTGAAGCAAGCATAGCAATAAAGGCATATACTCAAGGTCTAAGGAAAGTGAAGACAATTAGTTGCTCCTCAAAAGGTAAACTTTTGTATGGGAAAAATAGGTTTATGAAAATAGACTTGGATGATAAAACCGATGTCCTAACATACCATAATTATCTATTGGCAGAAGCTCAAAAAGAAAAAGAAGATTTAAAAGCTAAAGTAGAAAAAATGGGCACAATCTCTCTACAAAATTTGGTAAACTGATTAATACCCAATGAGTGTGATGATAATTTGGGCTTGGGCTATGGGGATACACAGATTTGATGGCAATTTGCGTTACGAGGAATGGAGTTTTACATAGGTATTTATTATAAGGAAATTGGATTGTTAAGCAAATCAACTTTGTATGATAGGTTAGTTATAGCAGGAGGAATGCATGTTGTACCCCCCCTTGATAGGGGAATTCATGCCATTGGGAACCTAATGTAGAAATAGTGATATAATTTACATATGGTCCAAAACAATCCCAAACTAGTGAACCTAAAACCCAAACCAGTGACTTTGATACCTGTGAATCAGATTGTAGTGTTGAAACACATGAACCCTTTTGCCTGAACCAATGTCAATTACCAAAAGTGAATGTCAACCTAAGGTTTTGGTCAGATGCTCCAATCATTGCGAAGTTTTATGATCGAAGTGAAGATGAACATGTGTCTCAATCAACAGAAGAAACAAGGAATACACCTCGTTTTGTAACAGCAAGTAAAAAATCTAGGGAAATGGTTAGAATCATTTCACACATAGTAATATTTGTAGTTGATAAGAAAGGTTGGGATATGGGTTTAATACAAAGCATGTTTTGTATGTGAAGTCCCAGTCATCTTATTAGAGATTGTGATTTCCATGAAAAAAGGATGGCTAAACAAGCTGAGTTAAACAATAGGATGAGTAAGAAGTCTAGTCAAAGGGAGATTAGGCCAATCTGGAACAATGTGCAAAGAGTGAATAATAAAAACCAATTTGTTCCTATAGCAGTACTAACTAGAACTGGTAAAATTCACTTATAGCTAGGAGCTGCGTACTAACAATGTTACTACTGTTAGACATAATTTTAACAGTCATGCAGTACTAACTAATGCTGCCATGAAAATTAGTACTGTTAAACTTTTTGTGAATAGAGTTAGACCAAAAACTGTTTTTCATAAAACTCATCACATTTTCAAAGCCTTTTAATAACAATCAGCACTTGAACAAATTTTTATATCAAAGGTTTATATGCTGAGTGGTAAATGCTTTAGTGCTGTTGGGGGATAAAGGAGAAAATGTGTTAAGCCTAGCAGGTTGTAATTGGAGATAAAAGACATTGTAGCAAATTTATCTCCAATTCACTGTGGATAAGTTTAGAAATTGTTTCCTTTTAAAGATTCATAGGCAAGACTCAAGCCCAAAGCAGGCTTGGGTCCTAAGAGAATTATCTACTTTTCTTTGATGTGCAGGATTATCCACACATAACTTTACAGGACAAAGGGATTGTTGATAGTGGGTGTTCCAGGCACATGACTGGAAACAAGGCCTACCTTGCTGATTATCAAGACTTTAATGGTGGCCCTGTTGCTTTTAGAGGAAGTAAAGGTTACATAACTGGTAAAGGTAAAATAAAAACAGGAAAGTTAGATTTTGAGGATGTGTGCTTTGTGAACGAACCTTCAGATTTCAATCTCTTATGTGTCACAGATATGTTGACAAGCAGAACAAAGTACTTTGCACTTGACTCTGAATGTCTTGTTGTGTTCCGAATTTTAAGTTACCTAATGGACAATCAACGTATTACTTAGAATCACTAGACAAAACAATATGTACAGTTTTCAATTTTAGAGAACGTTGTTCCTTCAGAGGGTATGGCTTTGTTTAATTTGCAAAGGCCACAATTGATAAATTAAACAAATGGATCGGAGGTTGGGTCTGTTAACTTTAAAAAACTTTTAACGCAAATTGTGAAGGGAACCCTGTAAGAGGTTTTACCTTCAAGATTTTTCAATTGACACATTGTGTTGTTGTCAGAACAGGAGGAATAGCAACCAAAGGAACTTATAAGGCCAACAAATCAGTGAGCTCTATTAGTTTACTCCTTACAGCGTCTTCATATGGATTTGTTTTGACATATATTGTAAGGAGCTTAAACCATAAGACTTATTGCCTTGTTATCACTGATGATTTTAGCAGGTTTAGTTGGGTGTTCTTCTTAAGAACTAAGGATGAAACTAGTGGAATCCTTAAGGACTTTATAAGACAAATAGAGAACCAATTAAATCAAAAAGTTAAAACTATTAGATGTGATAGTGGTACAGAATTTAAGAACAGGGATTTTATTGAATTCTGTGGGTCAAAAGGGATTAAGAGGGAATACAGTAATGCCAGAACTCCACAAAAAAATGGAGTTGCTGAAAGAAAGAACAGGACCCTTATTGAGGCTGCTAGGACTATGCTAGCAGATTCCTTTTTACCTAATACTTTTTAGGCTGAAGCAGTTAGTACTGCTTGTTATGGTTTACACCAAGCTCCCAAAGCCTGGTATGCTACTTTATCTACTTTCTTGTTGAAGAATGGATACAGAAGAGGAACCATTGACAAGACTCTTTTCATTAAGACAGGACACTCATGATATCCATATTAGTACAAAAGTTTAAGTGGATGATTCATATTTTGGTTCTACACAAGAAATCTTGGTGTGATGAATTTGAGGCATTAATGAAGAGTAGATTTCAGATGAGCTCTATGGGAGAGCTCACCTTCTTTCTTGGTTTACAAGTCAAACAAAAAGAAGAATGTATCTTTATAAGTCAGGATAAGTATATTGCAGAAATCCTGAAGAAGTTTGATTATGTCAGTGTTAAGACTGCTAGTACACCAATTGAGACCCGGAAGCCTTTAGTCAAGGATGAGGAAGCCAGTGATGTGGATGTACATCTTTATAGATCCATGATTGGTTCTTTAATGTACTTGACTGCTTCTAGGCCTGATATTATGTTTGCAGTCTGTGCTTGTTCTAGATTTCAGGTAACTCCAAAGACCTCCCATCTAAGTCTTGTTAAAAGAATCTTTAGGTATCTAAAGGGCAAACCAAAACTAGGCCTTTGGTATCCTAGAGTGTCCTCATTTGACCTGGAAGCCTATTCAAATAGTGATTATGCTAGAGCAAATCTTGACAGGAAATCCACAACAGGAGGTTGTTAATTTCTTAGCAGGAGACTTATTTCTTGGCAATGCAAAAAGCAGACAATTGTGGCTACTTCTACTACAGAGGCAGAATATGTAGTTGTTGCAAATTACTGTGGACAAGTTGTGTGGATTCAAAATCAAATGTTAGACTATGGGTTCAATTTCATGAACACAAAGATCTACATTGATAATGAAAGCACAATATGCATTGTAAAGAATCCAGTATATCATTCCAAAACAAAGCATATTGAATTAGGCACACATCATAAAGGAGATGCATATGTAGAGAAACTTATTAGGTGCTTGAAATACAAATGTGACAATGTAGTTGATTTTAACCAAGGCTTTGATGTTAGCAGGTTTCAGTTCTTGGTTGTTACTATTGGGATGATTAATCCATAAGCTGCATTAGTTTAGGGGAGGCAAAATATTGATGATGTTAGTTTTATGAAGGGTTCAGTGTGTTGAGATTAATTTTCTCTACCAATGCAACTTTCATTTTGCAGCCAAGAGTCTCATCAAATCTTTCTTGAAAAAAAATTAAGCATCTTGAACCATAGTGATGTTTTTTCTTGGAGTTATTTGGGTTTTAAGAGTCATCTTGGAAGAGCTTTAGATGGTATGAAGATACTATTGCAAATTTTGATCATTCTTTGGTTGGCAAATTTTAGTAGCCGACAGTGCAATGTTAATAAGTTGGGCAAAGATAGTACCGCTATAGAGACGTTGAAGAAAATACCGCCAAGGGTATAAAGTGTAAATTGAAATATATATATATATATATATATATATATATATATATATATATATATATATATATATAAGTATATAATACTTTAAATAAACTAAAATAAAATTATATTTTATTATTTTCGTCTTTTATCAGGCTTATGATCGCTCCATCTTAACACTTAAGGTTTATTAAACAATCGTATTTTTGTCCTTTAGTCGGATCGACCCAAAATATGTTTTTCCACAAAATTTTCTAAGTCTATGTTTTTACAAAATTTTGTCATGACCCGTTTGTTTAAAAAAAATTCTCAAGGTTTTCAACCCTTAATTTTTAACACTTTCCATCATTTTCCTAATTTCTGACAAAATGTCAAAAGTCCATATTTGCAAGGCGTTAAACCTCATTTGACTAAAATTGACCATCTTATTCGTTTTAACTAATTTTCACCTTCGTACGTACCCGTAAACTCATTCATCCCTCTTAAATGTCCAAATTTTATATAAGTCCAAATCCAAAGCGTAAGCTCAACACCAATATATATTTACACTAGCTTCATAACCCGCCCGATGGGCGGGTTAGCTTCATAATATTACTTGAAGAAATCCAATTGGACGTAAATCAATAATAAATAACAACAAATATCTTAAGCACAACAATTGAAAAGAAAAGGAAAGTGATCATGTATTATATGTAAAAAAATAATAAAAAGTATGAGAAGAAATAAATAAATTAGATGGTGCATATTGATATACGAAATAAATTTCTTTGTACACATACGACCAAGTTTCCCAACGAATATAATCTTGGCTTCAATTATATTAGTTCTCATCCCAATCTAACATACAATTGCAGCCTTGCAGGCGTTCCCCATTACCTGAACATAAATGTTAACAAAACTGAATCAATTTTTTCTAAATAAAATTCAACACATCAATATACCCTCTACATTTTGAAATTTTTTTGAATTGGTTCAATCGTCTTACCGGCAATGAGGCTTTCTAACAAAGATTCAATATGATAGTAAATGGACAGCCCGAACCCTATCAAGGCTTGAGAGGTGACTTCAGTCTTCTTGGTGTCATACTCATCACCACAGCCTTGTCTTAAGTTCCAAAAAGGAGAAATGATATTACAGACTATTGATCAACTCAAACAGCAACTAACTTGGGCGGGATAGTTTCATAACTTCTTCAAAGAACTTTTGGTCCATAATAAACCACGAAACTATTAGATAATAATATTTACCTACTCTGGTCAATAGATAAGCTCCATTCCACCTTAAGCTGCAGTCAAATAGACAAAGTGTCAACATGTCTCAAATGGTTGTTGAAAACTTTTCAAAGCACTTTAAATAAGTTGCAATGAAGTAAATACATAAGAGCATTCAAGTTGCTCTAAGTGCTTGCGCTAATGGCTAATGCTCTGCGACTCTGCGTCACTATCTTCAAACCATCACATCTTATGAACCTGCAATAGACTTTTCATCAATAAAGTATTTTTACTTTATGTATCATTGAATTACAATTAATGATAAAAAGGACCTCGTTCAAGCATTCTATGTTAGGAGAGCTTATTGGTAATCAAAATAAAAAATAAACTTAATTGTTATACCATTAAACATACCTCTTATGTAGTATCAAGGCTTTTTGGTAAGAAGCTGCAAGTATAAATGTTTGATGACTTGGACTTTAACATTTCTATGTATAATCCAACCGGGTTCATTGCTAATGTAACATCAAGGCTTTTTGGTGGGGAGCTGGAAGTTGAAACCGTGGATGACATAGACTTTATTTTCACGAATTTATGCATAATGCACCTGAGTTAAAGCAGAAATGATATATGTCAAAATGATTTTTTGCTTTATCGATATGAAATATATATATACTACATGTTTGATATATATATTAATCAAATTTGGAGGAGAAGATCCTATATTATAAACGGATATGCCTGTACTTTAATCAAATGCCTACATGATTATACAATTTATCTCCCTATGCATTCCAAGAAACTTAACATCCCCGCAAACAGCTGCAAACTCAACACAACTCAAATCACTCAGATTGTCCATATACGCTCTTTCTGCTTCCTCAGAAAAAAAACCATATTCCACTTGTAAGTTATAATGTAACACTTTTCATGCTACAAAAACCTTATTGTCAAAAAGTGTTCACACTTGCAAACTGTTAACTCTTAATATTTATAAAAAATGCTTTTATCTGCAAGTTGCATTTCAAAATAGCGGATAAGCAGTTTTGAGTGCTTGCTATGAATATAATGTTTATGGTAATCTAAAATAAGCAGTTCAAAAGTTGCTTGTTCAAATTGCTTATCAGATTATGACCACTTGACCCATTAAATTGTTTAAAAAAGTAGAATTGCTAAACACTCAATCGACTGAGTATCTGATTATTCCATTTCATTAGCGCGAAGGTCAATCCAAACACTATCTTTGGCATTGCACTTTTTTTACGTTTTGCTTATTTTAAAAGGCGAATGTAGTTTTGGTAAAAGTCCCTAACACGTCCTAAAATAAGCAGTTTGGCATAAGCAATTCCTAAAGTGATCAATTAATCAACTCTCAGAACTGTCAAAAAGGTAATAAACAAATTTAAAAAGCAATCCTAAACACCCCGTAAATGACAGTTATGTTTATCAATAAACATAAATAATTTACTTGATCAAAATATGACATCATAGATGCATATAAATATTTAAAAAAATATATAGAACCGGATTTACCTTATGGTGTAGAACTGTAGATCATTAGAACAATGATTCTTGATACGCGAAACACCAACAATTTCAAAATTGTCAACATCAATCTCCAAAAGCTGACAGTAAGTTTGTAACATGCTCATATTTGGACAAAAGCTAAGGTTCAGATGACATGCTAAAAATATAGCCACACGCCAGGTGCTCGCCCTAACAGTCACCTAAAAATCATCAAAAGAAGTACATTGCGTCAGGGTTACCGAAAAAGACTACATGCTTAAAGCTTGTCTATTAAAAAATTTACAATGCCCATATCGTTGTCATTTCTTTAAATACGAAACCAATTGATTATATTACCTCTGTGCATAGAAACGTCATCAGCTAATTCCTTTGTAGATCGTTCATCAATATTTGCTTCGTGATTTGTGCTTTGAACTCCGCTTCAAATACACTGAAACCAACAACTAACGTTTATATATATGATCATGAAAGCGTCATATATTGTGTTTTACGCCACTCATTATCTGGTACATCCATAGTTTGTCTCGCAAAAACATGGTTAGGATAAACAGATTGCACATTCTTTACCAGGATCATTGCCACCAGAATCAACACCATCGACTAAATTACCAATACCATACGCTTACTGGAATTCATATCTCATCCCATTCACCCACATGATCTGTTTGGCCACGCATACCTAATATTCACCCTTTTCCTTCTCAAACACCACTTGCGTTATTTGGGAATTAGTACTAACTACATAAAATGGCTATAAAAACAATCTTAACAAAAGATGCCTTGATGAATTTTTAAAAAACTTTGATATTATTTAGCCCTTAAATAGTCACAACATCAAAAAAAATTACATTCATCCAAACATTAAAAGCCACAATAATCATGAAGAAAAAAAAATCAGTTCTAAAGCGCAAATCCAAACACCCCTTAAGTCTCACCGTAAGTATCCAACAAGCTGATAATTGGACCAAAGCTGAGTGTCTCCCCACTGAAGGTACAATATAGCAATCACCTAATTAACATCATGTTATTAGTTGTATAATCCAACAAAGTGTGAATTCAGATCTAAAAAAAATTATATGCCAGAAGAAAGAGTTCTTTCGGCAAAAAAAGAGCCGTGAGAAGTGTCAATTAAAATCAATAATCTTTTGGCATTATTAGTAAAGTAAATCAGATTCTATTAAACTTGTACACCTGAGGACGTGTGGCTTAGAGTCATTTCAGATCAATACTAAATAGTATTTTTCATTTTTTTCTGCAAATCCTGGCCAAACACTATTAGCAGTTTAAATAAGTAACCCCAAACAACGTTACTACCCAATGCCCACATGTTGGGAATTATTCATTCCTGACTTAGTACCGTTAGGTATATACTTAGTACCGATAGTTATAGTTAGTACTGACAGTACAAAGTGTTAAGTACTGCTCAGATAGTTAGTACCGTTAGTATAAAATAGTTAGTACCGTTTAAGAGATATGCATGAGATATTATAGGAGAAGATATGTATTATCTTTTGTGCGTTTTGTAAGTCTGTTAGGGTTTATCCTTGGTCTATAAAAGGAACCCTACGGCATTAGAGAGATAACAATCAGTTCAATATATATATCTCATCTCATACAATCATATCTCATAGTTAGTAATCTGTAATCACTTTAACAGATTAATAGAAATCAAAGTTTAGTTTTTCATTGTTCTTCTTAATACTATTGTGTAGATTCCGCATATACAATAAGTATTCATAGTCAGTGTATTCTCTATAGTCAATCTGTATTTATACAAGTTGGCTATCACCCTTAGTAGGCTGTAAAGATCTGTTCAGTTTGGGACTCACAAGTGGTATCAGAGCCTGTGAGAAACTCTGAGTAAGAAGAACAAAAACCAGTTATAAATCTCTATCTTACAAAACTAATCATGTCTGGTTCACAAGATGAAATTCCACCACCACCACCACCACCATCATCACACCAACACAACAAACTCCCCCACACTGCTTCACCATCAAACTTCCTATTCTCAAGAAGGGAGAATACGATATATGGGCCATGAAAATGGAATATTATTTAGCCCATACAAACTATCCTATCTGGGAAGTTATACAAAATGGAAATGGACCTGTATCAATCACCACAGATACACAAGGTCAAATCAAGGTTCTGCCTCCAAGGACTGCAGAAGAGATCTTAGCCAGAGAAAGAGAAAGAAAAGCCAGGACCACTTTGCTTATGGCTTTACCAGAAGATCATCTTGCTAAATTTCATAAAATGACTGATGCAAAAGAGATGTGGGATGCCATCAAATCTAGATTTGGTGGAAATGACGAGTCAAAGAAGATGCAGAAGTATATTCTAAAGCAACAGTTTGAAGGTTTCTCTGTAACAAACTCAGAAGGACTGCATAAAGGGTATGACAGATTCCAAAGTCTTCTGAGTCAATTAGAGATTCATGGGGCAGGTGTATCCACTGAGGATGCAAATCAGAAATTCCTTAGACCTCTACCTTCTGCAGGTCTCAAGTTTTCCTTAATCATAGAGGACCTAGCAGGAGTGGCCAGTCTCAGCTTTGATGATCTGTAAAATAATCTAAGAGTTACTTTGAGAATGATGTAAAAGGTTCTACTGCATCATCCTTAAGCACGTAAAATGTGGCATTTGTCTCTGAGAACACCATCAGTACTAATGATGTTAGTACCGCTTATGGTATTGCTAATCCTTCTGGTCATAACTCACAGTATGAACAAACTTCATCATACTCCTTAATTACAAATCAATCCAGTTGCCCCCAATTGGATCATGAGGATTTGGAACAGCTTGATGAATTTGACCTTAGAAAGAAATGGACTTGAAATGACAGGTGGCACAATGATATTCAATAAGAATGAAAAAGTTTTCTAACAAAAGAAAAGGTAGAAAACTACAATTTGATGCCAAAGACCCAGTTGGTTTTGATAAAACCAAAGTCGAGTGTTACAATTGTCACAAGACAAGGCATTTTGCTAGAGAGTGTAGAGTCAAAGGAAATCAAGACAATAGGAGGAGAGATGCTTGGAACTCTGGAAATAAGGATGGGAGAAGATCTGGTAAGCAGGAGGACTCTAAAGCTTTGGTGACTATTGATGGAGAAGGTGTTGATTGGACAAGTCACTCAGAAGAAGAAGAAGATTATGCTTTGATGGCTTGCAACAGTTCAGACACAGAGGTAACTTCTTGTTCAAAAGAATGTAAAGAGTCTTATGCTAAACTTAGAAACTGTATTATTGAAGCAAAGAGCACAACTCAGTGAAGCAAGCATAGAAATACAGCAATAACTCAAGGTCTAAAGAAAATTGAAGCACAATTAGTTGCACATCATCAAGGTCAACTTTGGTATAGAAAAGATAATGTTATGAAAATAGACTAGATCATAAAACGGATGTCCCTAACATACCATAAGAAACTATGGCAGAATCTCAAAATGAAAAATAAGATTTTAAAAGCTAAAGTAGTAAAAAATAGCACAACTCTTCTAAAAATCTTGATAAACTGCTAGAAAAGAAAAAAAAAAATAATACCCAAAATGAGTGCTAATGATAAATTTTGGGCTTGGGTAGGGGATCCACAAGATATGATGGAATTTTTGAGTTATGAAAATGAAGTTTACAAAGTGTATTTTGAATAACGGAAAGTTAGTTAGGTAATCGAACATATGTATGATAGGTTTGTTACAGCAGGAGGAATGCAAGCTGTACCCCCCACCCATGAAAGGGAAATTACATTCAATCTAGATTACTCACAATTTACATATGGTCCAAAACAGACTCAACCTAGTGAATCTGAAACCAGTGAAATTGATACCTGTGAATCTAACATTAGTTCAGAACCACCTGAATTAGTGTCTGAACCAGTTGTTAATGAATCTAATGTAGAATGTCAACCTAAGGTTTGGTCTGATGCTCCTATCATTGAGGAGTATGAATCAGATAGTGAAGATGAGTATGTGTCTCTACCAACAAAAGAACAGGAAACACCTAGTTTTGCTAACCAGCAAGTAAAATCTCCTAGGGAAACTGTTAAGAATCATTTCACACATAGTAAAAATCCTAAAGTTGACAAGAAAGAGTTGGGGTATGGGTTTACTGCAAGAGCATGTTTTGTATGTGGTAGTTTTAGTCATCTAATTAGAGATTGTGATTTCCATGAAAAGAGGATGACTAAACAAGCTGAGTTAAACAATAGCATGAGAATGAAGTCTAGTCAAAGGGAGATAAGGCCAATTTGGAACAATGTGCAAAGAGTAAATCATCAAAACCAATTTGTTCCTACAGCAGTACTAACTAGAACTGGCAAAATTCTAGTTAATACTGCTAGAGCTAGCGGTACTAAAAATGTTAGTACTGCTAGGCATAGTTTTAACAGACAGGCAGTACTAACTAGTGCTGCTATAAAAGTTAATATTGTTAAGCCTATTGTGAATAGAGTTAGACCTACAACTGTTTTTCATAAAACTTATTCACCATTTTCAAAGCCTTTTAATAAACAACAGCACTTAGAACAATTTTTACAAAATAAAAGGTTAATACTGCTAAGCTGAATGCAGTTAGTGCTGTTGGGGGAAAAAGGGAAACTACTGTTAAGCCCTCAGCAGGTTGTAATTGGAGACCAAAAAGACACCACTACTGGCAAAGTGTCTCCAAATATAATGGTGGATCCAGTCTTAGAAATTGTTTCACTTTCAAAGATCCACTAGGCAGACTCAAGCCTAAACAGGCTTGGGTCCCTAAGAGAATCTAATCTCTTTTATTTGATGTGCAGGATTATCCACATAGAGCTTTACAGAACAAAGGAATAGTTGATAGTGGATGTTCCAGGCACATGACTGGAAATAAGGCCTACCTTACTGAATATTAAGACTTTAATAGTGGCCCTGTTGCTTTTGGAGGTAGTAAAGGTTACATAACTGGTAAAGGTAAAATAAAAACAGGAAAGTTAGATTTTAAAGCTGTGTGCTTTGTGAAAGAACTTTAGCATTTTAATCTCTTTTCTATGTCACAAATGTGTGACAAAAAGAACAAGGTTCTGTTTACTGACTCTGAATGTCTTGTTTTGTCTCCTGAATTTAAGTTACCTGATGCAAATCAAGTTTTACTTAGAATCCCCAGACAAAACAATATGTACAGTTTCAATTTAGAGAACATTGTTCCTTCAGGAGGTTTAGCCTGTTTAATTGCAAAGGCCATAATTGATGAATCTAACAAATGGCATAGGAGGTTGGGTCATGTTAACTTTAAAAACTTAAACAAACTTGTAAAGGGAAACCTTGTAAGAGGTTTACCTTCAAAGATTTTTCAAAATGACCACACTTGTGTTGCTTGTCAGAAAGGAAAGCAACACAAGGCCTCCTGTAAGGCCAAATCAGTGAGCTCTATTAGTCACTCCTTACAGCTTCTTCATATGGATTTGTTTGGACCTACATCTGTAAGGAGTCTAAACCATAAGACTTATTGCCTGGTTATCACTGATGATTTTAGCAGGTTTAGTTAGGTGTTCTTCTTAAGAACTAAGGATGAAACTAGTGGAATCCTTAAGGACTTTATAAGACAAATAGAGAACCAATTAAATCAAAAGGTTAAAACAATTAGATGTGATAATGGTACAGAATTTAAGAACAGGGATTTTATTGAATTCTGTGGGTCAAAAGGGATCAAGAGGGAATACAGTAATGCCAGAACTCCACAACAAAATGGAGTTGCTGAAAGAAAGAACAGGACCCTTATTGAGGCTGCTAGGACTATGCTAGCAGATTCATTTTTACCTAACACTTTTTGGGCTGAAGCAGTTAGTACTGCTTGTTATGTTCTTAATAGGGTATTAGTGACCAAGCCTCATAATAAGACACCTTATGAACTTGTAACTGGTAAAATACCAATCATAAGCTACATAAGACCTTTTGGGTGCCATGTGACCATCTTGAATACCATTGACCACCTGGGCAAGTTTGATGGGAAATTAGATGAAGGGTTTTTAGTTGGGTATTCTCTACAAAGCAAGGCTTTTAGGGTATACAATTTAGAAACCAAGAGAGTTGAAGAAAACCTGCACATAACCTTTTTAGAAAATAAACCAAATGTTGCAGGGAAAGGACCAACTTGGCTATTTGATCTTGATTATTTAACTAATTCAATGAATTATCAACCTGTGAGATCAGAGAATCAAGCTAACAAACATGCAGGTCCACAAGAAGCTAATCATAATGCAGGTACAGAAGATAATATTGATGCAGGTGATTCTGAAATAGAAGCTGAATCTGCTCAGGACTACTTTGTACTGCCAATATGGTCTTCTTATACTTCAACAGTCAAAAGCACAAAAGCAAAGAATGCAGGTGAAGAACCTAACAAACATCCTGATTTAAAGCCAGTAGATAAGGAGGATCAAGTCTTTTTGGATGAGCTTGAAAGACTTAAAAGACAAGAACAGGATGCTAATGATGCAGCTGAAGCTCTTAGGAAGGAGTTTTGACACCAAGAAACTGAGGATTTGCTTCTTCAGGCAGGAGCTGCTAAAGCTAGCAGTACTAACATAGTTAATACTGCTAGCACACCAGTTTGTACTGCCAGTCCTTATGGTGGACTATCCTTCACTGATCTAACCAATACTGACCAAGATGATTCAGAAATACCTGCTCTTGAGGAAATTTATAATAATCCTACTGATGGTATTTTTACCAATGCATCTTATGATGATGAGGGTGCAGTGGCTGACTTCACAAATTTAGAAACTATTTGTGAATGTTAGTCCTATTCCCACATCAAGGATTACACTATCATCCTTAACTCTAATTTTTGCGATCCCCCAAAATCAGCAGTTCAAATAAGGAGCAAAGTGACCAAAATTTCTAGAGCCCATGCTTTTGTAAGTTATATTCAAAAGCAAAGGAGAAATAATCATAAGGACTTCCAGCATTGTTTATTTGCTTGTTTCTTGGCTCAAAATGAACCCAAAAAGATTCTCTGAAGCACTTCAAGATGAAAGTTTGGGTTGATGCATGCAGGAATAACTGTTGCAGATTCAAGATTCAGTAAATTTAGATTCTGCAATTTGCCTTATGAGAAGAAGGCAATTGGAACAAAATGGGTTTACAGAAATAAGAAGGATGAAAGAGGTGTTGTGGTTAGAAATAAGGCAAGGTTGGTTGCTCAAGGACATAGGAAAGAGGAAGGGATAGATTATGATGAGGTTTTTGCTCATGTAGCCAGGATTGAAGCCATTAGGATCTTTAGCCATTTGCTTCTTACACGAATTCATAGTCATTAATCATGGATGTGAAAAGTGCCTTCTTGTATGGCAAAATTGATGAGGAGGTCTATGTGTCTCAACCTCCAGGTTTTATAGATCCTAAGTATCCTAAGAAGGTCTACAAAGTAGTGAAAGCTCTCTATGGTTTACACCAAGCTCCCAGAGCCTGGTATGCTACTTTATCTACTTTCTTGTTGAAGAATGGATACAGAAGAGGAACTATTGACAAGACTCTTTTCATTAAGAAGGACAAAAATGATATCATGTTAGTACAAGTTTATGTGGATGATATTATTTTTGGTTCTACAAAGAGATCTTGGTGTGATGAATTTGAGGCATTAATGAAGAGTAGATTTTCAATAGATTATCTATGGGAGAGCTCACCTTCTTTCTTGGATTACAAGTCAAACAGAAAGAAGATGGTATCTTTATAAGTCAGGATAAGTATGTTGCAGAAATCCTGAAGAAATTTGATTTTGCTAGTGTAAAGACTGCTAGTACACCAATTGAGACCCAGAAGCCTTTAGTCAAGGATGAGGAAGCTAGTGATGTGGATGTACATCTTTATAGATCCATGATTGGCTCTTTAATGTACTTGACTGCTTCTAGGCCTGATATTATGTTTGCAGTCTGTGCTTGTTCTAGGTTTCAGGTCACTCCAAAGACCTCCCATCTAAGTGCTGTTAAGAGAATCTTTAGGTATCTAAAGGGCAAACCCAAACTGGGCCTTTGGTATCCTAGAGTGTCCTCATTTGACCTGGAAGCCTACTCAGATAGTGACTATGCTGGAGCAAATCTTGACAGGAAATCCACAACAGGAGGTTGTCAATTTCTTGGCAGGAGACTTATTTCTTGGCAATGCAAAAAGCAGACAATTGTGGCTACTTCTACTACAGAGGCAGAATATGTTGCTGCTGGCAAATTGCCCGTGGTCAAGTTTTGTGGATTCAAAATCAAATGTTAGACTATGGGTTCAATTTCATGAACACAAAAATCTACATTGATAATGAAAGTACTATATGCATTGTCAAGAATCCAGTATTTCACTCTAAAACAAAGCATATTGCAATTAGGCACCACTTCATAAGGGATGCTTATGAGAAGAAACTTATCCAGGTGCTAAAAATACACACTGATGACAATGTAGCTGATCTTCTAACCAAGGCATTTGATGTTAGCAGGTTTCATTTGATCTTGTCTTACAATTGGTAAAGATCAAATCCATAAGCTGCATTAGTTAAGGGGAGGCAAATGGCTGTGCTGTACAGTTTGTATGTTATGCTCAAAGAAGATTCTGGTAATGGTGATGATTACATGCGTTAATGGACATAAGAGTCATTACAGAGAGATATAGACGGTACTAAACCACTCTTATTGCCGAACTTGTTGCAGTTTTGTTTCACAAAAGTTAGTACCGACAGTGCAATTTTTGTACCGATGGGCAAAGTTAGTACCGCTAAAGAGCCGTTGGAGAACATACCGCCAAGGGTCTAAAGTGTAACTTGTAATGGTTTCTTCGCTCTTAGGTTTATTTAACCTATATAAACCCATCTCAATTGCAAAATTCACTCACGTAATCTCTCTCAATTACTCTCCTTCTTCAAACCCTAATCTCTCACTCACTGACGATCACAAATTCTACAACCATGGTTGTTCTTGAATCGTGCCCTAAACACAATATGGTAGCTTATCTAGAGAAGACTGATGGAAATGCAGAGTTTCATGAGATTATTGACTTTCTTACACGAAGCTCTATTCACTATGCTCTCACTGTAAGTCCTGTAATCTCTACTACGTTTGTTGAACAGTTTTGGACATCTGCTAAGTCCCAAACAATCAATAATGTTAGATATATTAATGCCAAAGTAGCTGGCAAGCCTGTAACTATCTCCAAAGCATCCATATGAAGTGATCTTCATTTTAATGATGTTGATGGGATAGATTCTCTGAATAACCAGGCCATATTTGATGCTATTAAGCTCATGGGGTATGAGGGGGATTTAACTGTCCTAACATTTAACAAAGCAATGTTTTCACCATAAATAGGAAAATTCTTCTATTTCAACCCTACAACAACTGCCAGAACACCTCAAATATACGTGTTGCAGCGGAATTGTCTCTGGGGGAGTTACTTCATAATACACAGCGCTAGATACAAGAGAACGACCTCTAAATGTGTCGTTTGAAAAATAATCTCGTTGATTTCCTTGAAATTGATATAACATTTGTCCCATAATTGCATCACCATGAAAAACTTGAATGTAAGACTCCAATGCACTTCAAGTAAGCCAAGTATCTATATTACCTGAGAAAAACATGCTTAAAACGGTCAACATAAAGTTGGTGAGTTCATAGGTTAGTTTAAATATGAATGTAAGTTTCAAATGAATGTATTTTCCCCTTTGTCCATCACACTACCATAATAAAAAAATCCCAAAGATTTATAAAGAATGCACGACACATTTTATGTCACCAAAAGTACCAATCTTATCCCAAAGATTTATAAAGAATGCATGATCAATTTAATGTCACCAAAAGTACCAATCTTATCCCAAAGATTTATAAAGAATGCATGACCAATTTAATGTCACCAAAATGTTTCAAGTATGTATTGCCACTTTATTCAAGGCACAGTAAATATCCGTGTGAGTATAAAACAATGATTACGATTACTCTAAGTTCATGAAACTGCGACGTAGACTTGTATGTATGCCACTTTATTCAAGGCCATTAAACAAGTGTACACCATCGTAGAGTGTTCCCTCCAAGACACCCGGGCAGTACTAAAAGAATTATGTTCACATCGTGGGTGTTCCCCTCCAAGAACACCCGAACACCCGGGCAATAATAAAAGAATATGTTTCCCCCGTTACCGGCGTCCCCTCCAAGGACACCCGGGCAATAATATGTATATGTGATTGTTGGCCCCCGCAGGCGCCAATCCAATCGTAATCCGACATGGTATAACGTTCGTTCCCGGTGATAGCTAGTCACCCGAACGGGGATTGTCAATCCCAAATAGATCTATCTTATAACATTCGCGCTCACCCTCCAAGTGATTTACAGTTCATGCAACCTAAGCTAATCCATAATCATAAAAGTATAGTATGCCCTTACGTTCAAAAACTAAACTAAGTATTGTATCTCCTCGCAAGATATATAAATAAGTATTTAAACCAAACAGGTAAACAACCATGTAAATGCATTTGTAAACAAGCATGTTCTCACCCCAAAAATATATGTAAAAACCAGTAAAACATGGGGCTATAAACTCACCTTGATGTTGCAGAACGATCGACAGATAGGCATCTAATATGCACAATACGAACGGAAGACGAAGCGGCTCGATCAAGAAGTCGCAGCTACTCTTAACGGCTAAGTCCCACTAGCCTAGGATAATGAATTTGGGTTTCCCGATGGATAGTCACCTCAACACGTCACGTTGAATAAAGATTCAGATTTAATGTTGTAATGGTTTGGTGGTTGGTTAAATAAATAAATTTAAAATATACGCAAAGTGTGTAATATATTCTTTATATATTACTTATGAAAAATAAACCCTTATATAATTCATACCGTGAATTATATAACAAAGACAGCAATCCAAAGATTACTGAAAAGTATATAATACCTTGTAGGTATTATATAATAAGTGTGAGTAAAATGATTAAACCAATTAGTCTGACTCGTTTTCTGAAATCATTACTTAATTTAATAAAAAGTTCTTGTATAAACGTATTCGTACGTTTTAAGATTACCAATTAAATTAACCGATGGTTGTAAAGCCTTTTACACCAATTATTAGGTTATCTTCTAGCTGACAATTATAAAATATAATATAATATTTTATAAACTCATATTTCGTTTCCTCAACGGGTCGCGTCTAAAATAATTGTCTCAATGTAAAAGTATAGTTTTCGTTCATTGGTCGGGTTATTGTATAATACAAGTCAATGTATCCTTTAAAAATATAACTTGGTCCCTTTTTATCCGTTTATAACACAATATGAGTTTTAGTAAAACGTTACTAAATATTGAAATATATATATATTTCGCCATGACCTTTCCGTTTATAAAACGATCCCAAGTCGAACGACTTTGTTGCAAATCCACTTTCCCAATTTAATTTAATAGAAAACATTCTAACAATTCAAGGGTGTTTATTAATTATCGTTTAATAAACATCATTTCCATATTATAACTTCGTTACGAATCATAGTATTTTATATTCCTTACCAGTCTAATATAATGTATCTGAAAGATAATTAGTCACATTTATTTAACCAATTAACCACCGGGCCGATTTTAATATTTATATCAAATCTTGATATATTTTTATTTGTTAAGGTTATATATACCAAACTAACCCTCGTTGATCATCACTATCCTTTGTTGCCTTCTCTAAATCCAAACGCACCCTATCATGTTTACACGACCAATCGCACCCTTTTGTGCTCGCTGTCCCAAACAGTCCCTTCGACTGTTAACCCACAACCAAACGCCCCTTGTGGGCTGTCGAGCACAACCAAACGCACCCTAACAGATTTGCTACTAAACCAAACGCACCCGCTGCGTTGGTAAACCAAACGCACCCCTTGGGTGATTACCGCCAACCAAACGCACCGTTGTGGGTGGGCTGTTAAGCCAAACACACCCTTTGGCTGTTCCAACAGCCAAACGCAACCTACGGCTGTTTAACAGCCCAAACCAAACGCTCCTAGATGTTTTCTACCTCAACCAAACACCCCTTAAACGATGTTAAATCTAGAAACAAACACCCCTAGTCTGCTGCAACAACACCAAACACACCCTAGTCTGCTGCAACAACACCAAACACACCCTTTATGGGTGGTTGGCAGCCAAACGCACCCTACTCTGTGTTACAAACCAACCCGACAAACAAACACCCCCGGCTGTTATAAACCCGAAACAAACACCACCTTGGGGTTGCGTGACAGCCAAACCAAACGGACCTTTGTGGTCTATATCGAAACCAAACCCACCCTTGGCGGTGTTAACAACAAACCAACGCACCCTATGGTTGCCGCAAGACAGTCACCGAGCCAAAACCAAAACAAAACACCCCTCGTCGTGTTTTTAATTAAACCACGCGCACCCTTTGTGGGCGGCGACGGCGTGGTGATATAGGTGATGATGGTGAAAGTGGTGGTGTTATGGCAGCGGCGGTCGAGTGGTGGTGGTGACGGCGCGTGACCGAGAGTGGTAGTGGGGATCGAGTAGATCGGAAGGAGTGGAGCATTTTTGGTGTTGAACGAATATTGAGTGTGAATGTGCCCGCACGTTGCAACGGGCCTGACTTGTATTCAGTGTTTTTTTATATTTCCTACTTGTATGTTCCACGTTATTATACTCGCGTCATGAATGTTGACCAAGTAAAAAAGGGGGAAAGAAAAAACTAAATGGGCCGGCCCAAGGCGGGGCATAATTTTTTTTGAATTGATTTTAAACGAATATTGAGTAGGAATGTGCTCGTGCGTTGCAACGGGGCTGACTTGTATTCGGCGTTTTTTTATATTGCCACCTTATACTTTTTTTTTAAATTCAACATTTTTTATAAAATCGTACGTATGTCAGAAGCATTACAATATTGGACTTGTTTATTCGCAATTCGCAGATCTTTCCATGGGTGGTTTTTAATCTGAATCTATCGGTAGACATGTGTTGTATATTTAATATATAAAGTTTATTACATAAAAAAGTCGTAAATAGTTAAAAGTAGATGGTACGTTTCGGTTTTTTTTTTCCTATTTTGGTCCAACAGTGGTTTTTTCCTTCATATAGGGCCACGTTTTTTTTGGACTAACTCGATGAACAGTAGCCATGGTTCTAAAAGGCGCGTCATGGCGCCGCTAAAGCCTCGCAAAGGCACGAGGAGTGACCTCCACGCCACGCAATAGACCAACGCTTGGGCTTAAGGCTTAACGTGAGATGAGGAGTGAAAAAACGTGATAAAGCGTGATAAAACGTGATGCGTGGAGGGTTTTTTGAATTCAATTTCGATAAAAATCGGATTTTTATATATAAATGAAAAAGATTACATGCAACGATAGTTTATTGACTTTATTCCTTATATATGACACTTTTTGTAAACTCAATATATATGTAAAATGATATAAATATATAAATTTATAAATATTTTTATATTTTGTGACGCTTTAAAAACACCATGACTCGCCATGGCTCGTAAAGACGTGAGGCTTGGCCATGCCGCCACGCCACGCCTCACGCTATTTATAACCTTGACAGTAGGAAAGGAGAAAAGCACACTGTATCTGGGGCAAGACCTTTAGGCCGAAATTAGCCCAAATAATTGGTTCTGTAATACAACTGTAGCAATGCTTTAGAAACGACATCATATTACTTTTCTTTTGATTATATATATAATTTCACGATACCAAACCAATCTTTTTCAGCCTTATTTTAATATTCACTTTCTCAAATTTCTCTAGTCTTTACCCAATCTGAGTATCATGTCTATAAGAGATTCCGATAGGTTCTAAGATCTCTTTCACGAACCATATGATAATCAACAAAAGAATTAAATTCGTTTGTTGGTATTAAAGTTTTGGTAATCAAAGATTGCTTGAATAATTCTTTAATCGCGTATAGTTTATTTTTAAAATACAATCTTTTAGCCGTATTTACTCGCTTGAGTTACACGAAATTCGTATATAGAATAAGATAATAACACATTCAAAATCTAGACACAAGAATGAGAGAAAATATATGAAGAATATTGTATGTCTTGTTATAATTGTTCATCTCAAATGAAAGACCAAAATGATGTTTATATATAACAAACAAAGTCACACACTTTCATGAATGATCACACTTTTTTATTTAAAGCAAGCAGCTATCAATAAGATTTCAAAGAAATTTAATACCGACAATTTTTTTTTACTATTTACAACATTCACATCTATTGAATAGTTGTGATATCATAGTGACGAATTTTCTATCACAAACTTTGTCATTTATCATATCCGAAATCAAGTTAATTAGTTTATAGAAGCGTTAACTCCACACTTCCAAACTTGTAATTTGAAATCACTTTGGTCTTAGGTAATTTTAATTACACAAAATGGTTAACGATAATAAATCACAAACAACAGCAAAGCAAATGTGAGACGGAAGAATTTTATAATTCTTTGCGACGACCTTTTAGAGGTGAAGTAATTAATTCACGCTAGAATTAATTAGCATTCGGTTGAGTTGCATCTCACACGACGCATATAATAATAATGCTAGATAGACTAGAAGCAGTTTGATAAGTTGGACAAATTATATTGGTAGGCAAACTCAAACAATTCAATTTATAGAAATTCAGTTAGCAAAAAAAGAAGCCCAAAGTGCAGCAATTTGGTCACTCTTGTCACATACATTAACATTACGTTGGCTTGAAGAAATTAAGCTTGACACCATCACGGATAACGATATAAACCCCACCTGCAATCAAGAAGCCACTTAAGATCATTCCTACAACCCCAAGCACCCAATTTATCCACCAATGTAGGCTATAGACCTTTGGTTTCTTGATAATGATCCACATGAAGCATGGATACGCTAGCGTCACAGGCAATGATATTCCACCGACCAAACCAGCTAGATTAGCTATAAATGGAAGTGCGACGGCGACAAAGAAACAACTGAACCCAAACGATGTTCTAATAATCATCCTGAGCCACCAGGAACATGGCTTTTTGAACCTCTTTACGTATATTGACTCCATCTCGTCAAACGCTGGCATCGCGTAGATTTGGAATGAGCTGAGCACGTTGATCATTACAAGTATGCATGTGAGCCCTAGGACTGATTTCGCTACATCTTGTGAGTGGTACACGAACAGGGCAGTCAACATCCCACCCGGTGGAATCTGATGTTACATAAAATTGGAAATGAGTAGAAGTCTTTATTTATTTATTATTATAGATAGATTTTAAAAAGAAAGAAGCCATGCAGACAGCCTTTTAGCATCATTAAACAACTTGACTAAAAGATTGAGACAAAAAAAACATGGACGTAATTAAAAACATACCATGAGGCCATAAGCCCAGTAGCCTCCAATTGCAAGTGGGAACAAACACGCTGCGATAAGTGCGTATGAAACTTTGATACCGTTCCACATTGGTACTGATGATGGATGCGTTTTGCTTGAAGGCATCGTTGCCTGGTAATTAAGTATTATAACATATTACGACATGCGTTACCATAGACCTACTTTTTAGCTAATTAAAGTTTTTAACGTTCAAATATTTTTTATATCAAGGTTTTCACGCCAGTAGTAGCTTTTATAAGTAAGTGATTTATACTAGCATTAATCATTTTATCTTTTAAACTTTTGTATGACGCTCGAGTACTAATTATTTAAGATTAATGTATCATTTACATATTACAAATGTTTTTACCAAATAATTTTTCACAACATTTTCATATTTCATTTATTAGTAGTTATTTTGATATTTTTTAAGTTTTAGATAGACAAATAAGTATGTAAAATTGCAAAACGTTCAAAATATATGTTTAAATCTTAATAATGTCATAAAGAATCCTTTTGAAAATTTGACAAGGCAAAATAGAAACATTATTTTTCTATATATAAAAATTACACCGGATTTATTAAACTCAAATGTACAAAATGCTAAATTTATCATTAACTATATGTTATGTTACTCATATTTATATACTACGAAATCTCTTTTAACATTTGAAATTTCTTTGCAATTACAAACATATTCTTTTACTTATATCTCATACTAAACGAGATTACAATCATTTTTAACACAATCCAAATACTTTTTAAAATGACATGGGGAAAAAAATCTAAATAAAATATTGTATTTAATAATTACTATACCCTATAATAAATGTACGTATATGTTGTGAATTGACATTATCTCTACTGAATTAATTTAACCTTATACCTCTTTCATATTGCTAGCTAGCGCATATATATTTCCACAATACCACAGGGAGTACTCTACGGTTTTTATAAGAATTATTATAAATATTGCTTAAAGTCATTTAAGACGTAAATATTCGTCATCCGTAAAATTGCTGCGTCATAAAACATAAAATTCAAAAAACATTTCTTTCCAAAAATTTTAAGTGTAATGTAGTCACAGTCACAACATACGATACCTATCAGTAGATTTATTGAAACCGTTCGCTATAAGTAGAAAACGTTCTAAGCTGAACATACCACGATTAGAAACCCATTTTTAATCATCCTATATCATTCATTTAAGGGTTAATTACTTGAAAATGCATTATACTTGTCAATTTTTGTTATTGTGTGTAATGAACTTTTTTTTTCTTATTGTGTGTATCGAACTTTCAAATTTCGACCTTTGTGTGTATTTTTGACCATTTTACCCTTACTTTTTTCAAAATTCAAAGGGTAAAATGGTCATTTTACATGGCTAGAATAGTGACAAAATACACACAAAGGTCGAAATTTGAAAGTTCAGTACATACAATAAGAAAAAAAAAGTTCAATACACACAATAACAAAAAGTAACAAGTATGATACATTTTCAAGTAATTATCCCTTCATTTAATCTATTAATATAAAATAAAGTATGGATTATTTTATATGTATGAACGTAGTAATGAAGACAAAATATATAAACTTTTGGAAGATATATACAAACAACTGTATCTTTTAATTAAATCGTTTAATCAACTTTTTAATATCAAGCCCGCCATAGTAGAATGATCAACAAACCAAATACTTTATGAGTGAACGTTACCACTGTATTTATCTCCAAAATGCATATTTTATTATGTCACGTTGGAACAAAATATTACTTTAAGTCCCATGAACTATTAAATTAATGTTTGGGAATATTTCTGAATATGACTTGTTAGAACATACACTACGTAAAATATATATATTGTTTACCTGAACTTCCAATATAAGATTGTTTCCTCTGAAAGCAAAAGCAATGATACCAAGAGCATTCAGGACATCGAAAAACCTAGTCGCGTGGCTGCCAATCCTAACCGGATTATATGAAACATTTGGAAGTCTATCTTTGGCGACAGACACCGCCCAGATTGTTGTGCAATATCCAACGGCTGCGATAGCCCCCAGAAGTGAAATGCCAGCAATGGAGTTTAGATTGGGCAGTTGAGATAGGATTATTGCGGCACAAGCAAACACCAAGTACCATTCCACAACAGTAAGTGTTTCTGGTTTGCATCCTGAGGAGGCGCACACGACTTGGAAAAATATTTTGGACGTTGATGCACCAATTATGATACAAGCAATACATGTACCAAATGATAAGTTGATGATTGGAAGTAGGGTTAAGATCTTCCCTAACCTTTCACCTGCGGGACATTATATCATCAGTAAGATATAAGTTTAGACAATGTATCTTTTAAAGTTCTAATTAGCTAGATGATGGCATATAATAGGTACTGCAGGCCTATTAGCTAGACATATACGTAAGTATGTTCTATTTTAAATTACAAATATACATTTTTTATTTATTTGTATACTAATACTTACCAAATGCGGCATATGCCAGTTGCAAGTATCTATTGTAGCGCACCCCAGATTGAGTATCTTCATGGAGATTGACGAGTAAATTCATAGTGTAAACTTGCCACATGAATGTGAAAGTTAACGTTATGACTCCCCAGGCCCTGTAATAAGTAGATTAACTACATTAGTATTTATGTTAATGTACGTAACAAGTTCACTTTAAACAAAAAACATAGTTTTATAGAACCATTGTGCAATATAAGTAAGCGAAATCAAGTGATATTATGTATTTATGTTAATGTACGTAACAAGTTCATTTGTTTCTCATATAGTACTAGCAGGGTACCCGCGCGTTGCAGCGGCGGGTACCCTGCAATCAAAATTCCCGAGGAATGATTTTTTCGATCATCATTTTTTGTTACAATAGCTTCATAGATAATTTTATTTTTATGCTGGACAACTCTATGTATAAGCAACATATTTCATATAACAATCGCGTACAACTCTATGGTGTGTGACGTTTTGTATTATGCATACAAAATCGCGTTTTGAAGTATTCTTTTTATTTATTTATCATGAACCAGTTAACCTCGTTTGACTTGTAGTTTAACCTTGCATCAAGGACAAGTAGTTTCCGCGTTCGTGTTATGAAAAAGCTAAGACACAGTTTTGGCTTGCGGGTTTGACAAATGCTTAAAAGAAAGGTTGTCTAGTATATTGATTAATAGCTTGTTTGGTTTGTACCATATACTATATTAGTTGTATTTTGGAGTGATGAGGGTATTTTAATAATATCATTAATTATATGTATGTATTAGTGCATTAAATAGTTGTATACATAGCATTAAAACTTGTATTACTTAAAAACTATATAAGTTTTATGCATATAAGATTGTACCATAAGCTTAATAGGTTGTATTACTTAAATTTTTGTGTGCATTAAATGAAGAGAGAATGTTATGTAGTATAGATATTGAAAAATAATAATAGGAAGAAAATTGAGTGAATTACCAGCCTAGAATAGTGAATGCAACAGGAAGAATAAGTGCTTGAATCCCGATCCCAGCACAAAGAGTATGAAAAGCTGCATAATAAGCATTTCCATTTCTTGATTCAGTAATAGGCAGCCATGCATCGGTTGGGTCTAATTTGGTGAAATGAAGTGCCTTTCTTATAGGACTACCCAAAGGTGTCATAAATTTTGGTGTCTTAGACAGCAAGTAAGCCATGGGTGTCCTTGTCCCACTTGGGGGCATGGTCCCCGGTCGGTCAGGTGAACCAAAATACGGTGTTTTTGTCGAATAAGTGATTTCATTATCGGCTCTGGGTTTGGTACTTGTTGAGGTGGATGGAGAGTGATGTGGTGAAGAAGGAGCAGAACTTATGCTATCTGATTCGACGTGATCGATAACGTCACCCATGTTGAGTACGAGTTTTGACTCCGGCGTTGTTATGTTGGTGCTTACTTACGTTGTGACTTGTGAAGATTAAGGAAGGTTAACTAATGGTTAAATAGATGAGAGAAAACGGGTGAGGTTAAGAGAGGATACAAATGACAGAAAATATGATATAATCCGACAGTAGCAGTTGAAATGATTAATGCTTAATACTTTCTTTATTCTTCTTATTATCCGCATGTCTTATGTCTACCTACATATGGTAGTTGTTTAATAAAAAAACTTAAAACTACAAAATAAAATACCTGATGGTGTTATCATAGTACATTTTTCTCAATAAGAAACTAAAACGTTTTATGCAAAATGCAATAATGAGTAAATTACACTGCTAGTCTTTGAAGTGGACTCAGTTTATCCGTTTGGTCTCTCGTTTTAGAAATCGGCAAAAATGGTCACGAAAGTGATCATTTTGGTGCGCTCTTAGTCCCCAAGCATTAACTGTCATTATTTTGTTCGTTAGTTGACAATTCCAATGGGTATTATTGTAATTCGTCCGAAACTTTACTTAAACCGTTGGTCCCTCACTCACTTTTATTAGTACCCATTTTTTTTCTCTTACTTTAAACAACACTATCTCATTTACCAACACCATTATCTCATCTCTCACACCATCCTCACTATAACAACTACCACCAACAAAAAAACACCACCAACACCGAACCCCTCCATTACCACAGAATCACCACCACCGATGTCGCATAACCAATCCTTTCCACTAAACTCACTATATATATTTTTAAACTTTTATTTATGTTATTAAGCCATTATTGTTTATGATTTTCATATAAACTTTTTCATTTAAAACATCTCTTTCCTCCCAAACCACCAATAACCTCGCCAACTACATCATTTTCATTCAACTTTACCCTATACCCCGCCCCGGCGGGATTAGGTATGTTCTTATTGGTGTTTTATGTAGTAACTTTAGATCTTAAAATATAAACAAAACCAATAAAACCTCAACTTAAAAATGAAAGCAAATAAGATACGTGAATGTGTGTGCGGTTCACCATGATTTTGTATGTTCTTCATGATGTTTATAGTGGAGTATGTTATTTCATTATTTCGGTGGATACTGATAGATCTGTGGTGGTAGCCTGACGGAGTAGCCGAGTAGTGACGATAAGTTGAGATGGTGATGGTGGGCGAGGGGTGGCTAAGGATGGGGCTAGCTTCTGCCGACAACAGTGGACAGTGGTGTGGTTAGGCACATCAAAAAACATGTATTATTGTGTTCCAACACATCTCAACCGGAGCCTTGCGTCACCGATTGACTTCATTGCTGATGTTCTTTGTTTCAACATTACCTACGCCATTTTTAGTTACTTTTATTAAGGTATGTGTGTTTTGTTTGTTGTTGGTCAAATGGATATCATGAGTTTGGTTTAATAGAAGGAGAGATGATGTAGTGTAAAAAACAAGGTAACAAATTGATGTAGTATAAAAAAAGAGATACCAACCATGTAGTGAAAATAACGAGATAACACAAATTGAATTTGTTGATTCACCTGAATACCAGAAACAATCTTCCAACTATCATTGATTCAAAAGAATACCGATAATCAGGCAAACTCCAACAATCGTTGATTCAAATGAATACCGATTATTTAGAGAATCTTAGCAAAACCGCCAAGAATTGATTAAAGTAAAGCTTTATTATCAATATTAAAATATTAAACCATATCCTACACCAAATCCTTGCACATCATTTTATAGGAGAAAGAGTGGTTACATGTTCGCCTTCTAGGGCGATGTGTGATATAAGATAAATATAAACGTTAACTACGAAAACTATGAAACTACAAAACACGACATATGACGAAGGCAGAACTGCACCATTCTCCCCACATCATTCTCCCTTACTTGAAAAAACTCATTCTCGACTTTGCCTCACTCGTACCTTGAACTTGTAGCATCCAAGTTTGTATCCCCTGCATCAAATTCCCTTTCTTTATAATGACTCGGCCTCGAACCTTGATCGTCTTAAACCCCAACTTATCGTCCATGGGTGCATCTTTCAAATACGATTCTTGATATTTTTTACCAATCAGAAATTTAAACGAACTTTGGCTAACCTTGATAATAATACTTTTTCCAAACGACATCAACTCATATGATTTTGTATTGATGTATTCCTCAAAATCAACACTTAAAGTAGTTTGGTTTATTGAAGAACAAAGATCATTAGCCACAACTACAACGTCTTCGATGCTGTCTTCTTCCCCACCAAATCCTCCTTTTCCAACAAATCCTTCTTCCTCCTTAATGACATCTTCAATATCGGTATCATAAATTGGCATCGATTCTTCTTCTACACCCAACACAACACCCGAAAATGACACATTATTTTCATCCTCTTGAAAATTTAGATATTTGTCAACAAATCCTTTCCCAACAAATTCACTCACAATCTCTTCTTCATATTGATCATCATCAAATACTGAGGCTTCTTCATAATTGTCATCAGCCACACCATCACCTTCCCATTCCTCAAGTTCAGCAAACAAAGATGAACCGTCACCCTCAAAGAACGGATTTTCTGACTCTTCGCCTTCGTTTCTCCCGACCGTTACGATCCCCACGTCTTCTTGGATTCATCATATCATTCATTCGATTAGCAAATTGATCAACAAACTGATCTAATTGCTCCTCCATTCTTGCCATATTACGCTCATAGACATCATTAAAATTCCTGTTTCTCCTTGGAGGCGTCTTAATTAGGAACTTCGTCTCTGATACCAACTGATGTAGTGTAAAAAACATGGCAACAAATTGATGTAGTAAACAAAAGAGATACCAACCTGGCTCTAACTGATGTAGTGAAAATAACAAGATAACACAAATTGAATCTGTTGATTCACCCGAATACTAGAAACAATCTTCTAACTATCGTTGATTCAAAAGAATACCGATAATCAGGCAAACTCCAACAATCATTGATTCAAACGAATACCGATTATCGAGAGAATCATAGAAAAACTGTCAAGAATTGATTAAAGCAAAGCTTTATTACCAATATCAAAATATTAAACCATATCCTACACCAAATCCTAGCACCTTCTTTTATAGGAGAAGGAGTGCTTACATGTTTGCCTTCTAGGGCGATGTGGGATATAAGATAAATATAAATGTAAACTAAGAAACTACAAAAACTATAAAACTACAAAACACGACATATGACAAAGGCAGAACTGCACCATTCTCCCCGCATCAATAGAAGAAGCTACGGAATCAGGTTTTGAGATATGATTCTTGGTAAGGTTGTAAGATGGGCGTGGGGCTTGAAATGATGTTGGGTTCATCGGCACACATATAAGCCCACATTATAATATAGTAATTCACATCACCAAGTCATATTTCCTTTGCAAGTTGTCTAAAAATAATTGATTTCCTATGTTTGTGTACTCAATAGTTAAAGGACTTAAGATTAGAAAAGGTGCTTTGGAGTGTGTTGTATGTCTTAATGAATATGAAGATGAAGAAATTTTGAGGTTAATTCCTAAGTGTGATCATGTTTTTCATCCTGAATGTATTGATGCGTGGTTTGAAACTACGTCACTTGCTCCGTTTGTCGTTCCAGAACAAGATTCGCAAGAACTAGGGGACGTCGACTTGGGTGTAGTAAATAAATAAATGATGAGCATCAAAGTACAACTACAGGAAGCGATGACGTCATTTTGATCATTACTGAAGATCCTATAGTTAATATACAAGAACTGGCAACGCTGACTGACACACTAAACCGACAGGAGTGTGAAACCGAACAGGGGGATGAAATTTTCTTGTTATTTTGGAAAGTGTGGAAATCATAGAACACCAATTGTGGAAATCATAGAGGAAGGGTGAATACATTTCCATTTAAAAACTTAAAATATTTCGTATCAAATTATACATCAAGTTAGATGCAATATGATAAGTGTGAATAATCCATCTATATCTACAAGAACATGTCATAACAATATAAGCACAATCAACACACATATAGATCTAATGCAAATATAAATGTAAGGAGATAAGGTAAATAAAGATGTAAAGCGAAAAGTAAAAGAAAGTGCAAACCGGACGCGATGATTTATAATGGTTCAGTCACGAAGCACCTCTTCGCCCTACTCCACTCCCTAAGTACCCAACTCGAGAGTTACTTCACTAGTCAACAAGCTCCCTTTAGGCGGAGAAAACCGAACACAACTAAGCTTACATCGATTCTCGACACTAAGCCAAATGTCGAGTTCTAATCCTAGCTAGAACCAATCTGTCACAACTAACCACACTACTTCACAACAATTCACAACTTCTCTTCACCACACAACTTCACTTCACTTCACGAGTTTACTTCACTTCACGACTTCACTTCACTTCACAACTTCACTTCATACGATTCACAACTTTTTCACTACGATTCATAACTTTACTTCACCTAGACACTACTACGATCACACCGATCTAACACTACTTACTAAGATTGCCCCGATCTAACTATACTTCCTATGATCACCACAATCTTACAACTATACACACCATTGTAACACCCCCAAAATGGCTCGCAGCGAAATAAGGGTCCGGGGCATGTCACATCTTAGAACAATAACACAAGATATATATAGAACGACCATTAAAAGTCGTTTAAAACTGATACATTGGATTTAACAAACATTTGTTACAAAAAGCCCGAAGCTTAACTTCTTCATTGTCCATATTACAAAGATACTAGTTCATAATACATGATTCCCAAAATATAATACAACCATATCTTTAAGCATGTCATCCCAAAATACAAAATCACCAATGTATCGCTTGCACCTTATGCTTACTGACCTCCTGAAAAACATTGCTTTAAAACGTCAACAATAATGTTGGTGAATTCATAGGTTTGAAAAAAAATCGTATAAACTTGGACCACAAGATTTCCCCAAGTATATGATAATGCAGGAGATGCAAAACATCACATAATTCTAATTACATTGCTCTAAGCTCATGACACTAAAGCTCGACATAAATATATGGCAATATATAATTGCCCACATTGCCCGTATTGATGTTCTAACCCGCAACATCCCTAATCCGACAAGGTATACGTTCGTTTGACTAGTGATAGCTAATCACCCAAACGGGGTTGTCAAACCTAATAGATCTATTCATAACATTCACGCTTACTGAGACCAATCCAATTAGTTATACCATAATTAACAGTTCATAATAATGGGCTCAACTTGGGTTATCGCTTCTTAGGCAACACGTAATCATCGTATAAATATTATCCACTTGTGTCCAGTTATAAAACAATTGCATGTTTTCCACCCCAAAATTTATAAAACAAAACCATGTAAAATGTGGAGCTATGAACTTACCTTGAGTTACTGATAATCCAAATATCACAGATAATGCGTCACGTAAATCGTCAGATGCAACCTATTTAATTTAAGGCCGTATAAGTACTAAGCATGATGATTAACATCTACCATATACAAGTCTACATAGCTACATCACCATCTAATGGTTTTGGAAAAATTGTGTTTAATAAGTAAAAACGTTTATAATTACAGTTTTAGTAAAATTAGCATAACTTTCTCGTTTTAAACCCGTTTCTCACGTTTCTTACGTCCACGTCTTTGTATTGAGATGATATATAAAAATATTACATTTTTATATTTTATAACCTTTTGATGAACAGTACTTTTACTGTTGATGACGTTTTATAAATTTAATTGTCGTAATACCTGTAAATGCAATAACTTATTCATTTTAATTCTGATTTTAGCGATTCCTTCGACCACGTCTTTGTTATCAAAATTATCACATTTTTATAAAGTGGGGTCTGCTGATGAACATTAATTTTTACTGTTCATAGTTTATAAAATTTCTTTTATAAACTCGAATTATCGTAAACGTCGTATTTTATTCACATTTTAAGTATATAAACTTGCGTAATTCATAACTTCTTTGTTTTTAATCATAAAATTACGATTCTTATTGTTTTGAATCCTTAAAAATTATGTATAATCTGTTAAAAATTCCAAACTTTCTGTTTTGTATAATTTTTATAAAAGTTATTTTATAAACCCGTTTAATTAACGTATAACTCGTAATTAGCGTATCTTTTTCGTTATTAATCCTTTTTTCGAGTTTCTTACTTGTTTAGAATCGTCATGAGTCGTATTATTTTTCTAAAATGTCAAACCCACTATTGGAAATTTGGATTCCAAACAGCCCCTTAATATCAAAGTGTATACTTTTATAATAAACTTCTTTTATGTACTTTTCACTTTAGTAGTTTACCATAAATCCTTTATAACTATATTTGACATATGTGATACTTATATTAATGTCCAAGAGTTTATCCATTGTCCTCATAATCCCATGGTAATAATATTCACAAGATTACAAAGTTGTTTATCAACGTTTACTTGTAGCTTTTTAAGAAAACCATTAGAAACCCTAATATTGCATTAACACTTCTCAAGCTTAACCAATATTGTAAAACACATATGTATCCATTTATAACCTTAATATATCATCCATGTAACATGTTTACAAATTCATAAAATCATGTTTACATGAAAAATCTATTTTTTTACAAGTTAAGCATATCCTAAGTGATGATTTTGCTACATAGCACATTATATACATATAACTCATAAAATGAAAGTATAAAGGTTTATATATGACCTTAGGATGAATGATGGTGATGAGAAATAAGTGCTAAACCCTTGCTTAGACTAAAAACCAAAGCTTGCACACTTGAAACCCTAGTTTTCCAAATAGAAACCCTAATCTTCCTTTCTTGCTTCTATACTTGTAAATGGTTAACCAAGTTTTGAAAACACCTTAGTATATCTTAGGAATGATGTGTGATGGTGTGTATGGTCTAGGAGAATCAAGGCATAGATTATGTATAAGGGGTGTTTGTTGCCGTGGGTGAGTAAGGAGAGAAAGAGAGAAAATTGATTTTTTTTTTGTTAAGTGTTGAAGGTGTCTATCTATGTGTGATTACCTGCAAGTATTCTTTTATATACTCTAGCTAGTCACGTGGTTATAGGAAAGTCGTGGGGACACAAATGAGGAAATCAAGGAAGACCTTATTCTTGATGTAAAAATGTGTAAGTATTTCTTGAGATGTAAAAAGTGTAAGTTAAATGTGAAATGTAGATACATTATTTGCAATTTGATAGTCCTTGGTTATTTCTTGTATAAAATTCGGCCAAGTGGCTAACATATGATGATATTTAGTAAATTTTGGGTATTGGGTATAAAAGTGGGTATTTGTTGAAGCGTAGAAATATTTCTGTGGTTCCGGGAATGCCTAAACTTAATTTATCTCGAAACGTAACAATTTTTCGTAACAAATAAAAATAAAGAAAAAAGACCATAATTATTCTCAAAATAATTATTTAATACTTGATTGGTGTAAACGCTTAATAGTTTGATGCCCGCTTACATTAAAAAATCGCTTTTAGCTTACGCGATTTAACTTAACACGTGAAATCACAAGCAAACGCGTACGACACTAAAAATAAGTAGTAGATTTATTGATGTCGTCAATGACTTGAAAACACAGGGTGTTATAGACTTCCCCGTTAAACAAGACTTGTCCTCAAGGCTTACGATGCAGCACTTGACAACGGCGCGGTCTTGGTGAAGAGGTGTGGGTATTTCTTCTTGAATTGGTCTTCACGTTCCCACATGAACTCAGGACCTCTCTTGGAGTTCCATCTAACCTTGACAATTGGTACACGGTTTTTCCTTAACCGTTTCACCTCACGATCAACAATCTCTACAGGTTCCTCAACGAACTGAAGCTTGTCATCAAAGTGTAGTCCATCCAACGGAACGGCTAACGGTTCATCGGCATAGCACTTTTTCAGATTAGACACATGGAACGTATTGTGAACCCTGCTCAGCTCCTCCGGAAGCTCAAGCTTGTAGGCAACGGATCCAACCCTTTCTAACACCTTAAAGGGTCCAACATATCTGGGGTTTAACTTCCCCCGTTTACCAAAATGTACAACCCCTTTCCAAGGCGAAACTTTAAGCATAACCTTATCCCCAATTTGAAATTCCATCAGCTTACGCTTCAAATCCGTATAACTCTTCTGACGATCACGAGCAGCTTGAATCTTCTGCTTGATCTGGACAATCTTCTCGGTAGTTTCGTGCACTATCTCTAGACCAGTGAGTTGAACCTCTCCAACCTTAGCCCAACAAACAGGTGAACGATACTTTCTACCATACAGTGCTTCAAATGGTGCGGCCTTAATGCTAGCGTGATAGCTATTGTTATAAGAGAATTCAACTAACGGTAAGTGATTAACCCAACCCTTTCCAAAATCGATCACGCAAGCACGTAGCATATCCTCGAGAGTTTGAATTGTCCTCTCGCTCTGTCCGTCAGTCTTTGAATGATAAGCCGTACTCATGTCCAAGCTAGTACCCAAAGCCTTCTGGAGTGTCCTCTAGAATCTTGATGCAAACCTAGGGTCATGATCGCAGATGATTGAGACGGGGATTCCATGTCTCGCGACCACTTCCTTTAGGTACAATTTTGCTAGTTTTTCCAGGGGATCAATTTCTATCATCGGTACAAAGATTGCAGACTTGGTGAGTCGGTCAACGATCACCCAAATGGTATCGTAACCTTGCGGCGATTTAGGAAGCTTTGTGACAAAATCCATGGTGATATTGTCCCACTTCCATTAAGGTATTTCAGGTTGTACCAACAATCCCGAAGGTCTTTGATGTTCAGCTTTGACCTTAGCACAGGTCAAGCACTTGCTAACATAGGTGGCGATGTTTGCTTTCATATTGGGCCATCAATATAGCTTCTTCATATCTTGGTACATTTTGTCAGAACCCAGATGAATAGAGTATTTTGACTTGTGGGACTCGTGAATAATCACAGTCCTCAAATCGCCATAACATGGTAACCAACTCCTGCCAATGAAGCATAGAGTTCCATCCGCTCGTGGTTCTAACTTTTCTGTTCTGAATTTCTCCGGATCTTTAAAATTTTCGACCAGCATACCTCCAACATCTTCGTTCTTGAGGTTCTCTGGCTTCCGAGCTTCAGTCTGAGCATTCAGAATTTGTTTAGGAAGGTCCAAGCCAATAGTCATGACTAGGGCTCGAACCCTTAATGGTGGTTCTCGTTCCTTCCTACTTAAAACATCAGCAACAACATTTGCTTTCCCCGGGTGATAACGAATATCGCAATCGTAATCACTAAGCAACTCTAACCATCGGCGTTGTCTCATGTTTAGTTCCTTCTGATCAAGAATGTGTTGTAAGCTCTTATGATCAGTGAACACCATGCACTTGGTTCCATACAGATAGTGTCTCTAAATCTTCAAAGCGAACACTACTGCTCCAAGTTCCAAATCATGAGTTGTATAATTTTTCTCATGAATTTTCAGTTGGCGTGATGCATAGGCAATCACCTTCTCCCTCTGCATCAGTACATCGCCCAAACCTTTCTTTGAAGCATCGCAGTATGCGACAAAATCTTCGCTCCCCTCAGGTAAGGCCAGTATTGGTGCACTGCACAACTTTTTCTTCAACAATTGAAAAGCGGTTTCCTGTTTATCACCCCAAACAAACTCGACCTTCTTCTGAGTGAGCTTGGTCATTGGTTTGGCAATCTTCGGAATCCCTTCGATAAATCTTCGATAGTATCCAGCAAGACCTAAAAATTAACGAATCTCCGTTGGTGATTTAGGAGATACCCAATCTTTAATAGATTCGATCTTGGCCGGATCAACGTGAATGCCTCTACTGTCAATCACATGACCGAGAAATTGCACCTTAGGAATCCAAAATTCACATTTAGAGAATTTAGCGTACAACTCCTCTTTCTTAAGCAATTCCAGAATTGCCTTAAGATGCTCTTCGTGTTCCTTCTTGTCTTTGGAGTAAATGAGGATATCGTCAATAAAGACAATCACAAATTTATCCAGATATGGCTTACACACGCGGTTCATGAGGTCCATAAATACCGCCGGTGCGTTTGTTAAGCCAAATGGCATAACTTGGAATTCATAGTGGCCGTAACGTGTTCTGAAAGCAGTCTTTGGAATATCTTCTTCTCGAACTCTCAGTTGATGGTAACCCGACCTCAGGTCAATCTTCGAGTATACGCTCGACCCTTGAAGCTGATCAAACAAGTCATCAATTCTTGGGAGCGGGTAACGGTTCTTTACCGTCAGCTTGTTTAATTCCCGGTAATCAATGCACATCCGGAATGATCCATCCTTCTTCTTGACAAACAAGACCGGAGCTCCCCAGGGTGAGGAACTGGGTCTTATAAAGCCTTTGTCGGAAAGCTCTTTCAGCTGCTCCGATAATTCCTTTATTTCAGATGGCGCCAATCGATAAGGTGTCCGTGCTACAGGTGCAACACCAAGTACCAAATCAATTCGAAATTCCACTTGTCGAGTTGGAGGAAGACCCGACAAGTCCTCAGGATATACATCGGGAAAATCTCAGACAATGGGTACATCCTCAAGTCGCTTCTCCTCCGACTTGTCTTCCGCCTTTTTCGTAGTAACATGTGCCAAAAAGATAGGACATCCTTTTAGCAAATATTTCTGAGTTTTGGTGCACGAGATGATGTTCAATCGTGTCTCATTTCCCCGGTTACTCCCGTCACCATGAACGATTAGGGTTTCATTTCCCCAGGGGATGCGAACAATCTTCTTGGCACACACGATGATCGCTTGGTACTTCGCCAACCAATCCATACCAATTATAGCATCGAAGCTACCAAGTTTTACGGGCATTAAATTTATGTTGAATGGGTGGTTCAGGAGGTTTAATGTACAACCCCTAAGAATAGTGTTCAACCCAATTACTCTTCCGTCGGCTAATTTAACATCATAATAGTGATCCAAGGTAGATGGTGTGATGTCAATTTGGGAACTAAATGTAGTGGACACAAAACTCCTATCGGCACAAGTATCAAATAAGATAGAAGCATAGCGGTTGTTGAGAAGGAACGTACCCGTCACGACATTGGAATCTAGGTTTGTCCTCGCATGCCCTACTGCATACACCTTCGCTGGAGCATTGGCATTTCTAACCTGATTACCACGGTTGTTGTTGTTGTTGTTTTTCAGCTTCGGATAGTCCGTCTTGAAGTGTCCCCGAACTCCACACTCGAAGCAAGTAGGCCCTTGACCTGTCCCATTTCCTCTTTGGTTACTACCCGGATTAACACTTTCAGAACTTCTACAATTTCGCCCCAAGTGACCAAATTTGTTGCACTTGTAGCATTTTGGTGCACATGGACCGTTATGGTTGTAATTGCATTTGGGTCACAAAGGTTTAGATCCTGCATACGATTTCTTATCACCAGATCTTGCAGTGTAGGCTCTGCCAGTGTTCTGCCTCTTGTTTTCTTGTCGTTGTTGGTTTTGATTGTTTCGGGAAGTGTTTTCAAACTTCCTCTTGTTCTCAGCCTGTCTTTCAGCAATAGTGTTGATTTTCTTATCCATTAGTTCGGATGCCATTTCAGTAGCCTCCTGCATGGTTTTTGGTTTTGATGCCACAACACTTCCCTGAATCATGTCGGGCAACCCACCGACATACCTTTCAACCTTGTCCGATTCTTCAGGAAACATTCTAACACACAGTAGTGCTAGTTCTTGGAATCGTTGATTGTACCCTGTCACATCGGTACCTTTCACTTTCAAATTCCATAACTCAACCTCGAGCTTCTTCATCTCGTTCCTCGGACAGTACTTGTCAGTCATTTTCTTTCTCAGATCTGTCCAAGTCATTGCATACGCAACATCCTGACCAACAATCCTAACGTGGGAGTTCCACCACGTCAAAGCACCTGCGAGAAGAGTACACGTGGAAAACTTGATCTGATTATCCACAAACCAGTTGCTTATGCGAAACACAGTCTCCATCCTTTCAAACCATTGAGTTAATTCAATAACTCCCTCAGTGCCTTTGAAATACAGAGGTTGGTACTTCATGAAGTCTTGATAGGTGCACTCTCGAGCAACGCGTTCAGTCCTCCTAACACCCGTTCCCGAGGTATGGATGTCATCGTCATTCCTAGTTGCATCATGTGCTGCCAGTGCAGCAGTGACACCTTGATCAATCATTGCCTGAAGTTAGGCATTGGTGACAGATGTGGTAGTAGTTGTTGTTTCTGGGGCTGGTCTAGCCCTCGTAGTTCTTTTCGGTGCCATTTTCTTCAATCACAAAAAGTATAACACCCGTTAGATTTCATAAAATCTTAACCATGACATAACATATACACAATAAATAAAACAAGATCACATCCCACAGTGAAATATATAACTAAACTGAGTTCAACACTGGTATAGATAAATCGACATTCATTCACACAAATTCGATTACAACCAAAACATATTACATTCCTGACATAATACCACCATTCTATATATACATGGAAAACATACACGATTTCTTGATACAAGAAATGAAAATACAAATCCTACTACCGTGCTAGCTGGGTATAAAACCCATAATACTTAGCCGGCTAACAAAAGATAGCTACGAATACAACATAAACCTAGAGCCCTACTAGCCGGGAGTCACCCGTAATACTTAGTAGGCTATATACAAAACAACTAGCCATAACCTGATCTATGAACTACTACCGGCCTCCTCCGGTGCAACTGGCTGTGCTGGACCTCCAGAGGGTCCCTGCTGTCCCTGCAGTGCTGTCACCTGTCCCTGTAGTGACTGCATCAATGTCAAAGTCTGCACAAGCTGCTCCTGTCGGGTACGGTCAAATGTCCGTAATGCTGCAATCTCTGCCTGCCTCATGTGGTCTGCCTGTAGCATCTCTGAGGTCACAGTCTGACTCCTACGGTCAGCTGCCTGTAGCTGTGAGATCACTGTCTACTGACTCATCACTATAGAGCGTAATGCCATAATCTCTGAACGTGCCATATAACTAACCTCCATGGAGCGTCCCCATGCCTCTCGAGAAACCAGAGCCTCCTGATCTAGTAGTCGTGCAGTCTCATAGTGGTACTGACTATCATCAACTAATGTCTCAACTCTCTGATATATCTGGGTCTGCCTACCCTGAGTATCCTCTATCACACCATAGATGTCATGGGTGTCCTGCTCCTGAAGTGCAGCCAGCTCAGTCACCCTAGTGTTGACCCCCTCAAGGGTCGTCAGTGCTACCTCCTCAACAGCATCTCTCGGGTCTACCCAAGCATCTCTAATCCCATAGCCGACCTCCTCGGCTCTCCGTCAACTGATCTTAGCATCCATAGTATCGACAAACCCATAGTCTTCCCTATGACCTCCAATCGGTCTAGCGGCAGCAGCAGCTGAACTCTCTCCCACCTCACATCTCGGACCAAGATCAATACCCAACCTCTTCCGAGGTGGTAGTGTAATCTCGGGTCTGTCTGCCCTGTGGTCAGAAGATAGTAACTGCAAAGGTGGTGATGAAGTAGGTAGTGGTAATGCAGGTAATACAGATGCTGGTGGTGATGCTGGGAGTGGGGGAGATGGTATATGTAGTAATGGAGATGATAGTGGAGTAAGTGGTGATGGTGGTGGAGTGGTTAAGGCAAGAAGTCGCTCGACCTCTTCACTAGGAGGAAGTGATATGGATGGCTCATCCCGGATAGATATCCTGGCAGTCATACGGTGTACAGGTGGGACAGAGTCGGCCAGAGCTGGGTTCTCTTCCTCCTCCTCCTCATCATCATCAGCCTCCGGCTCCTCCTCCGAATCAGACTCGGGAACATATCCTGGTGAATCTGTAGTGGGTGAGGCAGCAGCAGGCAGTGGCTGCTCCTCGGCCGAGAGTATCTCATCCTCCAGTGGCATGTACTCAGGGTACATTGGCTCAGGAACAAAGTCCAGTGGGGGTGGTCACTGCGGCTCCTCGGGGCCAGGTATGTAGTTAGGCGATGGTGGAGCCTGATAAGCAGCCACTATGTAAGCATATGGGTCCTCTGTCATAATGGGTGGTCCATCGACTCCTGGTGAACCAATGTCTGACCTATCCTCAAATGGATTGGACACTACCGTGTAGGTGACCATGGAATCTTCCGAATCTGACATAACTGTATCTAAAAATCCAAAATAACTTATATTAGTGTTTAATATAAGACTCTTATAGTACTATACATTTATATCATAACATGTATATCAATTATGAGTATCAATCATGCATGCATCTAGCCTAACCGACTAATGCACAAGTAGTGTATGTATGTATGTATGCATGTATGTCCCGTGAAAAACCCCTTTTGTATATAAGCAATGTTTGAAAATGGTTATAGTCCAGCAAAAATATTTTGACCTGGTTCTCTATAACCTTGGCTTTTGATACCAATCTGTAACACCCCCAAAATGGCTCGCAACGGAATAAGTGTCTGGGGCATGTCACATCTTAGATCAATAACACAAGATATATATAGAACGACCATTAAAAGTCGTTTAAAACTGATACATTGGATTTAGCAAACATTTGTTACAAAAAGCCCGAAGCTTAACTTATTCATTGTTCATATTACAAAGATACTAGTCCATAATACATGATTCCCAAAATATAATGCAACCATATCTTTAAGCATGTCATCCCAAAATACAAAATCACTAATGTATCGCTTGCACCTTGTGCTTACTGACCTCCTAAAAAACATTGCTTTAAAACGTCAACAATAATGCTGGTGAATTCATAGGTTTGATAAATCGTGTAAAGTTGGACCACAAGATTTCCCCAAGTATATGATAATGCAGGATATGCAAAACATCACATAATTGTAATTACTTTGCTCTAAGCTCATGACACTGAAGCTCGACATAAATATATGGCAATATATAATTGCCCACATTGCCCGCATTGATGTTCTAACCCGCAACATCCCTAATCCAACATGGTATACGTTCGTTTGCCTAGTGATAGCTAATCACCCGAACGGGGTTGTCAAACCCAATAGATCTATTCATAACATTCGCGCTTACTGAGACCAATCCAATTGGTTATACCATAATTAACAGTTCATGATAATGGGCTCAACTTGGGTTATCGCTACTTAGGCAACACGTAATCATCGTATAAATATTATCCACTTGTGTCCAGTTATAAAACAATTGCATGTTTTCCACCCCAAAACTTATAAAACAAAACCATGTAAAATGTGGGGCTATGAACTCACCTTGAGTTACTGATAATCCAAATATCACAGATAATGCGTCACGTAAATCGTCAGATGCAACCTATTTAATTTAAGGCCGTATAAGTACTAAGCATGATGATTAACATCTACCATATACAAGTCTACATAGCTACATCACCATCTAATGGTTTTGGAAAAATTGTGTTTAATAAGTAAAAACGTTTATAATTACAGTTTTTGTAAAACTGGCATAACTTTCGTGTTTTAAGCATGATTTTGACGTTTCTTATGCCCACACTTTCGTATTAGGATGAGTTATCATAATTTGACATTTTAATAATTTGGACCTCCTGGTGAACAGTAACTTTTACTGTTCACACCAGACCCTAAATGTATTTATATAGTTTTTGTTATCGTAAAACCTGTAAATGTCGTATTTTCTTCGTTATAGTTCCGTTTTTAACGATTCTTTTGCGCATGTTCTCGTAGTTGAAAGTTCTATTGATTTATGAGGTTTACAAAAATAAAAGTTTCTGTCATGAATAGTAACTTTTATAAAAATAGTTTTATAAAAGTATTTTTATACATTTTAAGTATATAAACTTGCGTAATTCATAACTTCTTTGTTTTTAATCGAAAAATTACGTTTCTTATTGTTTTGAAATCCTTAAACATTATGTATATCTGTTAAGAATTCCAAACCTTTCTGTTTTGTATAATTTTTATAAAAGTTATTTTATAAACCCGTTTAATTAACGTATAACTCGTAATTAGCGTATCTTTTTCGTTATTAATCCGTTTTTCGAGTTTCTTACCTTTTTGGAATCGTCATGAGTCGTATTATTTTTCTAAAATGTCAAACCCACTGTTGGAAATTCGGATTCTAAACAGCCCCTTAATATCAAAGTGTATACTTTTATAATAAACTTGTTTTATGTACTTTTCACTTTAGTAGTTTACCATAAATCCTTTATAACTATATTTGACATATGTGATTCTTATATTAATGTCCAAGAGTTCATCCATTGTCCTCATAATCCCATGGTAATAATATTCACAAGATTACAAAGTTGTTTATCAACTTTTACTTGTAGCTTTTTAAGAAAACCATTAGAAACCCTAATCTTGCATTAACACTTCTCAAGCTTAACCAAGATTGTAAAACACATATGCATCCATTTATAACCTCAATATATCATCCATGTAACATGTGTACTTATTCATAAAATCATGTTTACAAGAAAAATCTATTTTTTTACAAGTTAGGCATATCCTAGGTGATGATTTTGCTACATAGCACATTATATACATATAACTCATAAAATGAAAGTATAAAGGTTTATAGATGACATTAGGATGAATTATGGTGATGAGAAATAAGTTCTAAACTCTTGCTTAGACTTAAAACCAAAGCTTGCAATAATAAAAACTCTAGATTAGGTTTGAAATCCTAATCTTACTTTCTTTGCTTCAATGCTTGTAAATGGTAAACCAAGCCTTCTAATCACCTTAGGTTACCTTAGATAGCATGTAAGAATGTGTGTAAAGGTTGTATAAAAATTTTGTATGGTTTGTGTGGGAGGGCTTTTTGAGCCGTGGCTTATTGCAAGAGAGAAAGAGAGATAGTTGTGAATTTTATCAAGGAAATGGCTTGTGTGTTTCTATCTTCAAAAGTGTAAGACTTATATGTACTAAGTGGTTACTAAAGTGTATAAAACAAAGACCAAAATTCTTATGGTCAAGGGGGGTGGGGGTCACATTTGGTGAAATAGGGATGATTAGTGATATAAATCACTAGTCGTGATAGAAGTCTTACAATCCCATGCTTGCACATTGCCTTGATTAATTACTTGTGTCTTTATGTTCCCTAAGATGGATATGAGTTCATGGATTTAAGGGATTTGCTAGCTAGATATTATCTTGATGTAAAAATGTATAAGTATTTCTTGAAATGTAGAAAGTGTAAGTTAAATGTGAAATGTAGATACATTACTTGCAATTTGATAGTCCTTGGTTATTTCTTGTATAAAATTCGGCTAAGTGGGCTAACATATGATGATATTTAGTAAATTTTGGGTATTGGGTATAAAAGTGGGTATTTATTGAAGCGTAGATTAATTAACGTGGTTTCGGGTATGCCTAAACGCAATTTATCGCGAAACGTATACACTTTACCTATCCGATAAAATAAAATGAACAAAGACCATAATTATTCTCAAAATAATTATTTAATACTTGATTGATGTAAACGCTTAATTGTTTGATGCCCGTTTATATTGCACGCTAATTTTTAGCTTACGCGATTTAACTTAACGTTTACGATTTAAAGCAAACGCGTACAATACAAAAAAGTACATTGTGGATTTATTGACGTCGTCAATGACTTGAAAACACGGGGTGTTATAATGAAGACTTAAGGTTGCTATCTATAGGCAACATTTGAAATTCAAAATCTGTCCTAACCAGCTGGTCGCACGGATCCACCATACCCTGGATCCGTCCTTTGGTTTTGCTGGATCCGTGGGATGCAGCTGGAATAAATTTTGTCTTTTTGTGATTAACCCCAAAGCTTAACAAAATATTCTTATGTACTTAAAAATCATATTTATTAGATTCTTCTAGAAGGAAAATATTTCTTAACATGAATAAGGAAAGATTTTCTAGATTTAGGAAGATTTGGAAAGATTTAGAAAGATTATTTCCACTTATGGTTAATCCTATTTTGTCTTACATGCTTAATATAACTAGCTTATAATTAATCATGTGTTAATTTAAAATCATTTGATTAGAAAAGGTTTATGCAAATGATTAAGTTTAGATTCAATAGAAAATATTTTTCTTTGATCATTAACTACGTTTAATAATGCCATATTCATACCTTAAGTGATTTGTCATCGTCAAGTAAACTTACGACTAAATAACTTGTTTACGTAAACTTTTACGTAGTATGACATTATATTTGTTATTATCATAACATGAAGATTATTAAATATAAATATCGTTTTTACGCGAATATTTGTATTAACATAATGTAATTCAATATAAGTTGACATATTTTATGGCTAACAATCTTTCCCCAATATGTAGACATACGGAGTTACTTACAATGTTCCTAACAAGTACAAATACAACAAAATAAAGTCTTCCAAAGTGCTTCCAATGCTAACGATGTCTTAAGTGTCTTCTGGTCTTGAAACTTATACTTTAGTGATGACATCAAATAACGTCTATTTTATAGCAATATTTATCCCAGCTAAATTGCTCATTTTACATTATTTATGCATGAATTGGTTCTTAATTGATTATATTTTTTATTTGTAGTAATTATCGAGCAAAGAGTGAAAGTTAATCAAAAGGCATGCATTTTGGAGCTTAAACAAAGAAATTATGAAGAGCACTGTCCTGACATCCTATACGTCGTATCCAGTAAGGAAGATATGGTGTATCTGTACCTTAAACTTCACTTAACATCCATGATGATAAGATCTATACGCCGTATCTATAAGAAAGCCATACACCATATTCAAGTACAAGTCATGGAATATTCTAGAATATAATAATCATGGAGCCCATGCCAAGAAACCCCAATACACCGTATCGAACCCTTTTAATATGGCGTATCGATCAAATTTCAGGCCTATAAATACCGAACCCTACATACGAATTTAGTGTGCAAAAAGTGTGCAAACAAATACACCAAAGACTAAGAAGAAGGCCTTAACCACCAGGTTTGATTTTTAGAAAAGAAGAGAAGCCAAGAAGGTCTTGCAATGCAATGTAATTCAATCCATAGGAAACCCTTGTAATTTCTATACTCTAAATACGTGTTCGGTTTTTGGTATCGTTCATTATTGTTTAGTTTACCTTAATCGTTCATCTATGACATTTGTATAGTTACAATGGCTATTGGCTAATACCTTTAGGTATTAGCCATGTTTATGATAATTTAATGTTTGGTTTATGTTTTTTGATTGAATCTTATTCATTGTGTGTTGTTTTATGTTTATCAATTTATACTCATTTGCGTGCTTAAGTATGCGACCTATCATTCAACTGGATCTAGGAATACAAATAGAGCGTTAGCTAGATGTCGGGAATGCTCTCTATATCTGTAATTTATATATCTAGAGTAATAGGATCACAAATATTGACCAGTCTTTGCCTTTGGTTTAGTGAACAAGTTGGACTAGCAGGTGACCTAGGATTAACAAATGATATTCTGATTCATTGGGTAAAGATCTGGACAGTAGACTACTAGTATATAAAGAGTCGTTAAGAAATAAGTTAGTAAAGTCTCGATAAGCTAGGATTCGATAAGATTACCATTATTTTCTCATAAGATAGATTATAATCAACCATGAGTACTTTATGCGGATGTGGTTAATTGTGATAGAATTGCCAGATCTAGGTTTTAGGAAGAAGCATCGCCTAAATCTAGGAATGATATATCAACAACGAGATAAGACAATCATTGCACTTATAAACTAAAACCTGCATTATAATTAGATTACCGCTTCTCTATCTTCTAACTATCAACTTGTATGTGTTAATCGCCCTCATCTTAGTCTAGGTAAACTAAAAAATCATGCCAGTCTCTCAAGCTGAAACCCCTATTTATTGTGTTAGTTTAATTTTAACTTAGGTATAACATATAATAAATTAGGACTAACTTAGATAACTAAAATACTAGTAGACTTAAGTATTAACACTCGCTCTTAGTGATCGACACCCTACTTACCAACAAACCTACAACTGATCAGGTATACTGTCCATTAGTGTTGTTTTTAGGTAAAGTCAGAAAAATATAAATAGTAAAACTTGATAATAAATATTACCTACGCACAACGGCACATCAAGTTTTTAGCATCGTTGCCGGGGAGTGAGTTTGTTTAATTATTGTTTATTGGTATTTTTAGTTTAGTGTAATTTATTTGTATCATTCTGTATCTTATTTGTTTATTTTAGTAGATTAGTTTGCATTATATAATTTTGCATATTTGTGTGTTTTTCTGCATTAGTTTTCTTTTCTGTTACTGTTCTGGTCAAACAATCGATACGGCGTATTCACCTAGTTGAATACGGTGTATCCCCCTTTCATAACCAGTACAGCATATTTGTATTCAACTGATCAATAGGGCGTATTCATTAAAATTAAATACGGTGTATCGATCATCTGATACAGCAGCAGAGCCGGTGTTTCATATTCGGATTTCGTGTTTAATTGTCTATATTTACCTTCTCCCAAACTTATTCTACTAACGATTCTCTGATTCTTTTCAGTAGCTAAGATGAAGGTAAGTAACGAAGAATCCAAAATGCTAGGGTTACTCATGATCGATGATGATTTGTTTACTTGCGATACACCTCTTGGGATGATTTTTAGTGAGTTCAACCGATTAAGTGGAATGGATGACGATTTTTTTACTTATGAGGTGAAAATTCTTGAGCTTTCTTATTCCCTAAGTGTTGAGCAACAAATAGATGATTTAGATAATAGTAACCTTGATGTTTATGAAAGGAAAGTATGTTATGATGAATGTGAGAAAATATATGTTGAAGCCGTAATTTTCATTGAAAAAAGATTGGTAAGGTTGATTGATGTAATTGTGGAGCAATGGATAGATTTGAAATACGGCGATCATACGATGGTTAGTAATAAAATCAAGGAAAGTGTGGTTGCTACATGGTTGATCCAGACTTACAAAAATCAATTCGAAGAGTACATGTAAATTAAGAAATAAAAAGAGGTATATGGGCTTGATGCCGGTATGGAATACGATCCATCAAATGTTGATTTTAGTAAAAGGTTGGCTTCGAAGTTTAGTAATTATATGATGATGGATTGGTATACAAAGAATGCGTTATGGATCTATTGGACAAGAGGGGATGATGAAAAGGTGATAACGGATGATGAGCTTTCTAACCCTAGAGAAGGAAACTTGATTGAAGAAATTGAGATTGCTAAAATCTTCAGGATTGAAACCGACATATTCCAGTTTGAAACATCTCTATGTGAAGTATTCAGGGAATTTAATTATCTGCTTAAGATTGATGTAGATGTACTCACGAATGATATTCTAGGATTCAAGACTTACGATGAATATAAAAACGCTTGGATATATGAATGGAACAAAGACGTTCCATAGGTTGCTAATATGCCATGGTTGGATTATAGACCCTGGATGGAACCTAGTGACGATATTGAACATATTTTCAAGTCGTTTCGCTTCAAGAATGAACATGTTAAGTGGCCCACTTGCAATTGGAAAACAGAAAAATATTGCAATGGTGGTGATTTACCCAAAGTGATTTGGAATAGGTACATGATTTACTTCAAGAATTATGAATGGTATGAAAATCTTAAAGAGGGTGAATTAAAAGACGAAGATTTAAATAGTAAAGCCATCTTCGAGGGATCAAAAGGGGTAGATAAAGAATCAAGTAACAAAGGTAGGACTTTTTGTTCGACTATTGACGAATGGGAAGATTTTGAGCGTACAAACTACATAGGAGCAATGCTAATTCTAACTATAACCTTTATCTTGATATTTCTAGGATATTTGATGATCATGCAGGAACAAACAATGATTATAAAACTCAAAATGATAAAGGACGATTTGATGAACACGAGCTTATAGAGGATGACGATGATGACATCGGTGATTTAGAAGACTACTTGATTCAAAAAGACCCTTCTTACTATGATAACGAAGAAGAAGAAAGATCAAAGGAAAGAAAATTCAAGCTACTTGGAATTCCTTACGTAAAACCACCAACATGCAAATCAGAGAAGTTCGAGGTAGTTAAATATTCATTCGGACCAGAGGAGGAATATGTCGCAATTAAGGAATACGAATATGACATTTGGGTCTTAACTGAATAAATCGCGTCTCAAGTCTACCAAGATATTTTTCGTAAAAGGACGAAGGATGGTCCATGACACGTACCAAGTAGAAGATGAAAACAAGTCCAACTTAAAGACTTTTCTATAAACAAAAGTGCTTGCCAGGAGACAACCCGGAATGTATTTTACTTTTTATCGATTCTGTCTTTCCAGACTGTCTATACGGCGTATCTAATTTCAATGGATATGACGTATTAACTATCTGGACGTTATCCTATTTTTATTTTTCTGCACTTTAAAACTTTATTGTCAGACTTGTCGATACGGCGTATTCATTAAACGAATACAGCGTATTTGACATCTGAACCGTACTTAGGATTTTTAATACAGGTTTCAATACGGCGTATCCTGAAACATGGATACGGCATATTAACTTCCTGCACAATTTTAGTTTTCATTTTTTGGATTTATTTTGTTTTCTAACCGGCGATCCAGAGATAGAATTGCACTTGTTTTCTAGGCATTTATACAGGTCCCTTACTGGAACATTAAAAGAATTTGGTATGCTTATTTTCTGGAATTATTTGTGTGTTGTATTCATGCTGGTATTCAGACGCATTTACAACATACATTCTTGCTCATATACGCAACATGGAGGATCATACCGAGCAAATCTCAAGGGAGTTTTATGTTCTAATTCTTTAATTTCTTGTTTTTCATGTTATATTTATACAACGAGGTCGTTGTATATCTCAAGTGAGGGAGGAGAATTAGAACACTTACTTATCCTTATTTTTACATTAATATGCCTAATTTATACTCAAATTTAAAATTTTTCTTAGCATATTTTTGTGAAATTATTAGTTACATGCCCTGCACACATAACCCTTAATTCCAATTGTAAGGATTTAACCTTATCCATTTCCTAATTTTTACCCCAAATTCCACAAAAGTATGAGTGTGCTGGTGACTGTAGTAAACTTTAGAACTTGGCTTGATATACTACTCGAGACAACAATAATAAGCACTAATTTTAAAAGATGGAGTGACCTTTCTAAACTGGTGAATTTTTAGGATTATACCAAAAAGCCTATACATATTGTGATATTAACTAACCACATCGGTTAGTTAACCCCCATATAAACCTTTTGTTTACTCTCACTTTTAGAGTAAGATACCCTTAGAAAAACCTATTAAGCCATTCCTTTCATTTTCTTACACCACAAAATATTTGTTTCGTTACACCCTTACACCTTAGCCTACCCTATAGATTAAGTCTTCAATCGATTGCTAGTTGCTTTTGTGTAAAGTATTGTGTATCATGTGTTCGTGTACGTCATTTTGTATCTATGGTTAGGTCAGGAAATTGCACAATGCAATGGGAAAGTGAAAGTAGTAATTTTTTTATCTTTTGTGTGTTTACTACTTTCACTAGTATGATCGGATATTCATTATTCAGATTTATCATGTTCGTGAAGTGGTGAAATTTTACACCAAATTTCGTTTTATAGTAGTAGTGAAAAAAAATCAAAAAAATAGAAAAATACAAAAAAGATGGAAGAGAGAAAAAAGAGAAAGTTTGTTAGATAATCGGTTCATCTAAACTTAACCGATTCTATATTTATGATGATCGATTATTCGTTGGTACGTGTTATAAACCAACGATGTAAAGTTTTTTTGTATATTATTTCTAGTTGGTCGCAATATAAACCAACTACGTGTATCTTTTTGTATCAAGTGGTAGATATCGCCACTATTGTTGTGTAGTATGTATATTATGGATGATTGGGAGTTGGTCGTTACGAGAACGCCAACTAAGGTTTGTTTTCATTGATCTATGATCAAGTCATATATGAGTCTAATTCGTGTCTACCCGAAGCATGAGTTTCCGTGTTAAAGCGTGAGTTAGTCTATGATTTTGTGTCATTTTCATGGGTATGGCCGAGAAAGTAGCTAGCAACACCGTTCCTTATTTGTTTGGACTTTATCTATTTGTTTTGTTTTTATATTTACACCAATTATATTTCCCATAGCTAATTCCTAACCTTTGGTTTGCTCGAATGAGGGAGTGAGCAATCATGTATGTCTATTCCATGGATTTAGATGTGTATATATGGTTTTGTTGCCCTTTTTGGTGTATAACTGTTGGTGAAATTATTACTAAATTCCATACCCTATATCATTCTTCATCCTAGCCTTTGGTTTTACTCGAATAAGGGAGTGAGCAATCACATATGTCTCATTCATAAACTTAATTGCTCATTTTACATTATTTATGCATGAATTGGTACTTAATTGCTTATATTTGTTATTTGCAATAATTATGGTGCAAAGAGTGTAAGTTAATCAAAAGGCACGCATTTTAGAGCTTAAACGAAGAAATTATGAAGAGCACTCTTCTGAAATCCTATACGCCGTATCCAGTAAGGAAGATACGGCGTATCTGTGCCTTAAAATTTACTCAGCTCCACAATGAGAAGATCTATACGCCATATCCAAAAGAAATCCATACGCCGTATTCAAGTACAAGTCATGGAATATTCTAGAATATAATAATCATGAAGCCCACGCCAAGAAACCCAAATATGCCATATTGAACCCTTTCAATACGGCGTATCGATCAAATTCTAGGCCTATAAATACCGAACCCTAAATACGAATTTAGTGTGCAAAAAGTGTGCAAAAAATATACCAAAGACTGAGAAGAAGGCATTAACCACCAGGTTCGATTTTTAGAAGAGAAAACAAGCCAATAAGGTCTTGCAACGCAATTCAATCCATAGGAAACCATTGTAATTTCTATACTCTAAATACGCGTTTGGTTTTTGGTATCGTTCATTATTTTTTAGTTTACCTTAATCGTTCATCTATGACATTTGTATAGTTACAATGGCTATTGGGTAATACCTTTAGGTATTAGTCATGTTTATGATAAATTAATGTTTGGTTTATGTTTATTCTGATAGCATCTTATTCGTTGTATATTGTTTTATGTTTATCAATTTACACTCGTTTGCGTGCTTAAGTATGCGACATATCATTCAACTGGATCTATGAATACAACTAGAGCATTAGCTAGATGCCGAGATAGTTCTCCATATTTGCAATTTATATATCTAGAGTAATAGGATCACAAATATTAACCTGTCTTTTAGTGAACAAGTTGGACTAGCAGGTGACCTAGGATCAACAAATGACGTTCTGATTCCTTGGGTAAAGATCTGGACAATAGACTACTAGTATATAAAGAGCCGTTAAGCAGTAAGTTAGTAAAGTCTCGATGAGCTAGGATTCGATAAGATCACCATTATTGTCTCCTAAGATAGATTATAATCAACCATGACTACTTTATGTGAATGTGGTTAATTGTGACAGAATTTCCAGATCTAGGTTTTAGGAAGAAGTACCGCCTAAATCTAGAAATGATATATTAACAATGAGATAAGACAATCATTGCACTTATAAACTAAAACCTGCATTATAATTAGATTAAACATGGCTAGTACATTTTCCTTACATTAGGCTTGAGCGCTTCTTTATCTTCTAACTATCAACTTGTGTGTGTTAATCGCCCTCATCTTAGTCTAGGTAAACATAAACTCGTGCCAGTCTCTTAGGTTGTAAACCCCCTTTATTGCGTTAGTTTAAGTTTAACTTAGGTATAACATAGAATAAATTAGGACTAACTTAGATAACTAAAATAATGGAAGACTTAAGTATTAACACTCGCTCTTAGTGATCGACACCCTACTTACCAATGAACCTACAACTGATCGGGTACACTACCCGTTAGTGTTATTTTTAGGTAAAGTCGGCAAAATATAAATAGTTAAACTTGATAATAAATATTACCTACTCACAACGACACATCATCTAGATTGGATCTTCAGTGTCTTTACTTGTACAGGAACCATTGTAGTATGCATGAGTTGGATTAACTTCCCCCTAATCCATGCAGCATATCTTGAAAAGCTTTCTTTATAGACTCCTTTTTGACGAAGTTTCTGAATCAGCTTCCCCCAAACCAACATTCGTATCTTGAGCAGATTCTGAAACTTTGATGTAGGTTGAACGATCTTTTAACTTTGCATTTAAAGTACACAGTGGAATATTGTAGAAGAATAATCCATCCACACCAATTAATACTGCTTCTATATTGTTTCATGACATTTGGTCTCGGTGAGTATCTGTCTGAGGGAACATGCAAGATATCAGCAATAATTCTTCTCACGTATGCAGAATACTTCACACAAACCATACTAAGTAAATTAGTATACACTACTTCCCCCTGGAAGTTGACCTGATATCATCAAAGTACACGTTGTATGAATTTTCCAAACCAATAGTTTATATGCCTATAGCCTTTCTTTATTGACCCGAAAGACCACACCATGTACATAATTTTCCCCCATGATGGTTGCGAACTCTTAGAAGCATCATTGTCGTGTACACTCATATACTCGAGAAGTTCTTATCATATGTACAAATCTAGAAAAGTTATGAACATCGTTAAAGATCTTTGAAATTTTGCTTAGACTGTGAAGTACCATTGTTGTTCTGTAGCATAATAATATCCCGTGAGAATTGTTGATTACATCTCAACCTTTTAAACTCTCAGGCTACTTACCAACCTCGTGTTTTGTCAGCTATCTGTTGTGACCACATGGTGAGGTAAACCCGATATACCAAAGTTGAAACTGAAGTACAATTCCCCAAGTATTTACTTAAGCTTGCACTGTTATTGATTAAAGAATGGTACAAGATTAAATCTCTAAGTACCCTATACCCAACATCAAAAGTATAAGAAGTATCACACCTCTTGAAACTATCCACATCTGCATCAGCGTGTGACACTGAGCACTACAACGTAACTCTTTTAATTGATAGCTATAACCCGTGAGTACTACAATGTAACTCCTTACATCAGGTATAACTAGATAATCCAAGTCTTAATCATAATCTCTGTATGCTCAAGCAAGTCATCAATCGATAGAGGGGGTTTAAAGAAAAGGGGTAGAAAAGAGAAGGAAGTCTCTATGATGAAATAAGTAGACGCCTTCGTAAAACCCACTTCAATCTCAAATAAGGGATATCAAATCAACTCCATGATTACTTGTCATTTATAATCCGAATCAATAGCCGTTTGTTGTTTTAGTGAATCTTGTATAGGTTCGTTATAGCATTAAGTATTGTGTTTGCTTTGGTGTTGTTGTTATGATTACATTGTTTATTTGTAGTTAACAGGTAAACAATTGTCTAGTTAACATTGTCATATATGCATAAAAGGGAAATAAGGACTAGCGGTGTAAAAGAATTTGACTTTTAAGGGTAAGTACTTAAACCGCGAGCTATGAGCATCAAATCGCTTGATGAATGGCTCAAATAGTCTCATAACTTATTAAATCGCCTGATATCATCAAACCGCTTAATATAGAAGGTCAACCCGCATCCATGATTAAATCGTGTGAATATAGACACATCAAACTGCCTATTCATGATGCTCAAACCACATGGAAGTTGTACTCAAATCGTGTGGCGTAGTAGTCAAATCACCTGAGACCCCATGTCAAACCGCGTGAAATAAGCATCAAATCGCCTAGCCAAACCATAGGGCAAGGGATCAAACCGCCTGATTTTCATGCTCAAACCGCGGGGCTCAAATCACCTTACATGTATCAAATCGCGGTCTTCATACGCCAAACCGCGGCCTTCATGGGTCAAACCACGGGATTCATACATCAAACCACGTGATCTTCAAAAATAAGCCCAGAAAAAATCTTTAAATAAGCAGTGTTTGCTTATTAAGCCATGAAACTATATAGTAAATAAGCTAGAAACATGTAGAAGAAGAAATTTCCAAGTTTTTTGTCGAATAAGCATAAACCAAACAAGTCGTGGCTTTTGGCTTAAAAATAAGCCATATGAACAAGAAATGCCTCAAATAAGCAACATACAAACACAAAACACCCCTGGTTAGATCTGATACCATTTGTTAACAATGAAATATTCACTAACTAAGGTAGATCCGGAGGTCGAGGAGGATAGAAATAAAAGTATGCCATATTAGATTAGAAAGAGAAAGGGATGAGGAGAGTGTGTGTTTTCTAGAGAGAAGGAGGAGGAAAACACACACTCTCTTGGTTACAAAATGAATCCTCACCCTCCTATGGAAGTATAGGAGGGTATTTATAGGCCATGACACATTTTACCTTATACAAAGTCGTTTCTAGTCCCTATGTGTCATGCCTTAAGTAAACTATTATAATTCTGTATAAGTCTTCATATTTTAAGGCTAACAGTGTTTTATCTAAGGTCTTTCTAATAGATGTCCTATTACGAATGTAGGATGCGGTTTTTATAGCATGACACCAAAATTTTTGTAGAATGGATTACTCGTTTAACATTGTACGACACATCTCTTGTAACTCTTGGTTTATCCTTTCAACAACCCCATTAGCTTGAAGAGTGCGAGAAGCCAAGAAGTTATGAGAGATTCTATGTTTTTACAAAAGTCCCCGAATTGCACATTGTTAGTAAATTCTTTACCATGATTAGTTTGGACTGAAACAATTGATCAATCAAGTAGGTTTTGAAAAGTTTTTTTTTAAGATCTTAAAATTTTCAAAATCTTCATTTTTAGACTTTAAAAATTGTGTCCATGTGTACCTTGAGTAATCATCAACTATAATTGAAGTATAAAAGTTACCTCTATAACTTTGGATAGATGATGGACCAAACAATTTAATGTGAATAAGTTCCAAAATTCTTTTGCTCAAATTTTGATTAAACAATTTGTAGCTAGCATGGACTTGTTTTCTTAATTTGCAAATATCACAACAATGAGTGTCAAACTTTATCATGGGTAACTTTCTAACTAGCTCTTTTGAGACTAAGTTTTGAATTACCCTCATGTTAGGATCTCCTAATCTACAATGCCAAATGGTTAAGTGATCTATCATGGATGCAAAACAAAAAGCCTGTTTGGTAAAATCACCCACATTGTACGTATGAGAGTTAACTAAGCTATACATATCAACCTTATGCATTATGTTATTAAAACTAAAAGAAGTGTTACCTTCACCGATGTTTCATTTTTATTATATTCTAGATTCACCCATCGTGTGTGACTAGGGGTCAGTAGGGTCGGGTTAATAAGGCTTATCGAGTCGGGTTAAATCGGGTTAAAAAATATTACCGGGTTGTTTTGAACTGAACCCGGTAACCCGACATTATTACTGGGTCGGGTTCGGGTTAGATAATTAATGTTATCGGGTCAACCGGATAAGACCCGAAAATCATTTTGTAATATGAATGGCTATTGAGTTTGTTTGTATTTATGATGATGGCTAATTGGCTACTAACCATGATAAGTAACAAAATGCTTCAATTATTCTGTAGTTTATGCAATGAAAGTTCTACAATTCCTTTGCTTTTGAATGTTTTATGTAATTTAGACAAAATTTACTTGCTCTAGAACTATTGTTACTGTCACAAGTTACAACCTACTGCTGCTATATGGATTGAAAAGGAAATGTGTTCTGATTTAGATGTTGTCACTAGTGGCTTGGTTTATATTTGAATTGATATAGAAAATGTCAATAGTATAACTACACCAATTCTCTAAGCTTTTGTCAAATTGTAATATGGTTTATATAAACTACACTTTTCTTTAGTATGGACTTTTTTTGTTTATAAAATTTGGATTGTCTTTGATTTATGTCACTTGATACAATAATATAAAATTTACAATGGCGCTAAACATGTTGAATATGTCTTTGATTACATTAAAATTTTCTTTTGAATGTTTGTGGCTTTGATCAATACTCTCACACAATTTTGATTTTTAATATGGTATCCTTATATAATAAGGGTCATCACTCATCTGTTATTTTTGTCCTAGCCACAAACAAAACTGCTTGCACTAACCCAATAACCCGAATCACCCGACCCGATAACATCAGACCCGAATCCCACCAGAACTCGATAACCTGACTCTTTATCGGGTCGAGTTCTCAACCTGACCCGATAAGACCCAATTACCTGATAACCCGACCCGATAACACCCCTATGTATGACACAGATGCCTTTTTACTACTTGTGATATTCCTAGAGCTTATGATGTTGACAATCCAAGAATCCAGTTAAGGATGAAATTTTTGACATGCCTCTTGAGATCCAAATGCCATGAGACATGAATCATTCACTTCTTCATGATTGCTTGCATCCCTATCACACCATGGGTCTTCAATAAAAATCTTCGGATCTTTTTTGTAAGAGTATTCATAATCACTTGTACTTTTCCCCGAAGATATAAGGTTCTCTTGATCCTTGGATCTTTACTTAACTTTTTTAAAAATCAGAGTTAGGATTTTGAAATTTTTGAAAAAGAAGTTTCTAACTTAAAATGAATTCTCGGGAAGGTTTTAACTCTTGAAAACTTGAGTAAACTGCTCTGATACCAATTGTAGAATCATAAAGTGTGGTGAATACAGTCTTTTCGACTTCTTCAAAGTTTATGAAACTTCAATTCGTATAGAGACTGAGTGGTGTAATGATCCACTTAACAATAGAGCCAATAGGTAGATAGCAAAAGAGAAAGACACCATGAATAACTAGTTTTGGATGGGGGATTTAACCATCCGTACGTCTAGTTGCGAATCCACCATTGATACTATTACTCTAGTAAAATCCTTATGGTGGACTACAAACTATATTACAACTTCGCTCCACCGATATGCACTAACATCGGTGCTCACTAAGAAGAGCTACTTCCTACTGTATTTCGCCCTCAGAATCCACCCCTAAGATACCGTGATTCAACTTTCTTCTATGATCACTAAGATCAACTAGGACCACTAAGAACTTCTGATATGTGTTTAATTACATATCACTTTTCTTATAAAAATAAGCTTAAATGACCAAAAAACAAATAGAAAATACATTGTATATGTTTGTTTTATTAATTATGTTATGCAGGTAACGGATATTCACAAATGAACAAAAATAAAGCCAAAAAGGACAAAACTGAGCACGAGTCTGGAAGAGTGTGAGAAAACAAAGCCGAGGACGTATTCATCTTTAATGGGCCAACCCATACCCGTTTTGTGGGTCGGGTCAGCCCATAATGACTTGAAATATACAAACCTTAGCTTAATATATATTATAAAGCCCAATACAAGTCTAAGCCCATGATAAAAGCCCAAATCCAAAACCTGGTCCAAGTAATAACGCGCTCAAAATTATTATTCATCCTTCCTCTTCATTTTTACACTACAATGAGTAACAAGAACTAATCCCACTCTCCACATAAGATTCCAGCTTCTAGAAGATCTATGTGGCACCTCTGACATCGCATCAGGCCACGTTGGCAATCCCAAGGATTCTCATTGGTCAGAAGGACGTGGAGGATGATCTAAGGGCTCAAAAGGACGATTTGGAGTTTGTTATCAATCAAGGGTGTGGATTGGAAGATTAATGACTCTCCTTTTCTCCTAGAAGCTTCTCTCCCCAACTATAAATACCCCAATTAATTCACATAGTAGAGCAATCTAGTTTTTAGTATAATTTTAGCTTAAATTTTAGCTTATTGTATTCTGCTTATTGTATTTTTCATTTCAAAAGCTTTTAAACCTTTTATTATTAATAAAATGCCAGTTACTCTTAATTGTGTTGAATTTATGTGTTTTTACTTTTATGCAATTTAACTAAAATGTGTTTGGAAATCACCTAATAAGCTCAATAAGCTCTCATTACCTTATAAGCTAGTACTTATTCAGTTTATCTTTCTTATAGCTTAACTGAATAAGCTGATTACTAGAATTACCTATAAAGTTATCTTAAGCTTAATGTGGATGATAAGCCAGACATGGAAGGGCTTATAGGTCTTTACCTACTTATGTAAATAAGCTGGAGCTTATAGATTGAGCTCTTAGAGCATTTATAATTCCTTGTTTAGAGCAAAGGACAAGGTATGTTTACTTTTACTATTTTAGCTTAATTTTTGTTTTAGCTTATTAAATTGCTTAATCTGTGCTTATTAGTGTTTAAGTGTGCTTAATCTGTCTGACGTTAGCTTATTATGTCTTAAATATCTAGTTTTTATCATTGCAATTAGTTTAATTTGAGTTTTATAAACATCTGCTCATATAGGAGTCAAAATTGCTAATTAGTTTAGCTTATAGTCTATTGCTTATTTCTATAAGGTTTTTGCTTATTTGTCTTTAATTATCATAGAACTTAATCTGTTTTAGCATTTTGAAGCTTATTATGATCTGATTTTGCTTAAAATAGAATTTCAAGTTGTTAAAGGGGTGTTTGGGTTAAGCAGTCTAAACTAAGCAAAATTGTATACAGCTTGTTTATGGTAAGCAAGTCAGTTTTCATAAACGCTAAATAAGTTTCTAAACTAGTTTTCACAAGTTTTAGATAAATTTTGTTAAGTTTGAAGTTTGTTTTATCAATATTCCAAAACTGCTGGTCTAAAAGGTTTTCAAACTGTTTATTTGATAATGTTCTTAAAATTACATTTGAGATGTAGTTTTTGTGTCTGAAACTGGTTTCATATGCATCAAATTACATCTATTTTGAGTCACTTGTTGTTGGAAGAAGCTTTTAAACATTTTGGATCAAAATTAGTATGTGCTTGTTTCATTAGAGGTTTAATTCTAGCTGAACTTTGTTTAGTTTTGATTAAAATTAGCTTATTGAGGTTTGATTTCAATCTGTTTCAAGTTTGAAGTGTGTCAAATTAGCTTTTGAGTTTTAAAATGCTAGGCTGCTAGTAGTCATTTTCATGTCAAAAAGTCCAAAAATAATAGTGTAATCTGTCATTTTCATTTGTTATTTCTAGCTTATTTCCTTATCTAATTTGTTTATTTCTAGCTTATTTGTGTTATTTGAGTCTCAATCTAAATTTGTTTTTAGTTTTTAGTTTTTTTCTCATTGTTTATTAGTCCTTTAATCTTAGCTTAAAATTTGGTAAAAAGTCCTTTAAAAGTGTTTTTGTGTCAAACTGTCTCAATGGTTTTAGTTGCTTATCAGCTTATGTGTTTTGCTTATTTCTAGTCTTAGTTCTTATTTAGTCTAGTTTTAGGTCTGTTTTCAGCTTAATAGTCTTTTTCATTGCTTATTGAGTCTTAAAAATAGCCAAACAGTCTTAACAAAAAGCTAACAGTCTTAACTGGTGGTCTTTTGCCAAACTGTCTTTTTATCCAACTTTCTAGCTTAATAATAAGTTCCAGTCTTAAGTCTTTTATTAATATTGCTTATTTTTACTTAATCTTTAGCTGTTTCAAAAGGAAAAATAAAAAAAATATTTTTACAAAAAGGTAGGTCACAGGACTTGAACTTGTGACCTCTTCACCACACACACCTTAACATTGCGCCCTTGGGTCTTTTTCGTTTAGGTCTACTTACATTTAATTCTTAAGCATAGTTAGTTTTTAAGCTTAATCAGCTTATTTCAATTTTCCCAGCTTATTGGTTGAAGCTTTTTGTGCCATTTTTCTTTGTAAACCACAAAAATAGTGTCTAGTATTTTTAGTAATTTTCTCATAATTTTATGATTAAGTTTGGCATTTTTAATATAATTTTTAGTCTCGTTGTGTTATAAAAATCATTTTAAATAGTTTAAAAATATAAAAAAATATTTTCGGTCATTTAAAAAATAGTTTTATGTATTTTAGTTTAAGAAATTTGCATTTTGAGTTTTAAGAGTTTTATTTTGTCTCATTTGGTTAATTAGTTTGTTTTAAATTATTAAATGCTTTAAATGTCGTTAGGATTTTTAAATTGCCTTAATTCCTAGATTAGCGTGCCTTTATATGCTTTCCCTTTTCGTTATTAGATTTAGAATTCAAAATCCAAAATATCAAACATTCAGGCACCCGATCACGAACCAAAACAAGATTCTCAATATTAATGCTTCGTTGGGAAAACGACTCGAGAACAATTTGAACTTTATCCTTTCCTAAGGATAATTTTCTCATCAATACTTACCGGAAATATATTTTATTAGTGATTAGCTTATTACTCTTCCCCAAGAGTAATTTGCCTATTTACTTATAATATATATATACTACTATACGAGGCAAATCAACTTCCCCTTGAAAGTATACCAAAACCCTACCTAGATCACCTAATGATCTATGCTTTATCACTAAGATACAAGACTTCCCTTACAACCAAATTGAATAAGTTGTTTGTTCCAAATCAAGTCCTAACCTAACCTATAGACTCGGTTCTAATAGAAAGGGTATGACAAAGAAGACCCTCGACTAATAAAACACAAGTGTGTATTAGGTACTTGTGTGTGTCTCTTGGGGAGATGTGTTCTTCAATAGAATGATAGAATGAGAAGATTAGAAAACAAGTGATGTTTAGACTTGGAGGATAGGAGAAGAGAAAAGAGAGGAAAGAAGGAATGGAAAGAGGTGAGGAATATAATAGCCAAGTAGGGGTATTTATAGGCCAATATCCTAAATTGGTAAAAACTAATACGAGTGAGGCGCGTTGCCCACGCGCCAGCACGTGACCAGCGCGCCAGACACCCGTCTTGGTTCTTTGCGATTGTGGCACTTTAAATACCCGTTCTTGCTAAACCCCTAAATGTACTTCACGCTTTGACCTTTCCATTATTCTTACACTCAAGGTCAACCAACTTAAATAAACCATTTGATAAAAACCTTTGTGAAGTGTTTAAAAGAGATTTTGGGGATGTTTGTTCAATTTTAAGAAAATAGAAAAGAACCATTTGACAAAGGGTATATTGGGTATTCCTCATATGTAATTGGCTTAGTTAGAAACTAACCATGGTTGAGTGAGTAAGTTGGCATAGTTAAGAGAGAAGGAATATGCTAGGGAATATGCTTTTTCTTGGAGAGAAAGGATGGATGTTGTGAGGGGGAAATTGAAATTCAAATTAGAATTGTAAGAAACAAGGTGTGTGTGAGTTGTCATGAGTTGACATTGATGTGATGGATTGGAGCCTATAATTTCAAATTTAAATTTGAATGTTGAGAATGGTGAGTTGGCAAAGTGTGTGAAGGAAGTTTGGTGAAGTGTGTGAGTGTGTGTGAGAGTGAAGAGTATAGAGGAAGCTTTAAGTGTGTGTGTGTGTGTGTGTCATTTGAATATCAGATGAGAGTGTGTGTGAGTGATGAAGTGAATAAGAGAATGAACAAGAAATGTGTGGGTGAGAATATTTTAATGTGACACATAGGAGCCTATGTGAGGAATGTAGGAGAGAGCAACTACAAGGAAGTACATTGTGTAAGGGAATGTGAGTTGTCATGTAAAAGATAAGCTTGAGAAGGTTTATGTGGGAAAGGTTTAAGGTTTATGGTTGTAAAGAAGGTGATGAAGATAGAGATAATCAAAGGATTTATTATGTGATTAACCATATTGCCATTTTGAGAGAAAAGACGTGGGCGATAATGATTAAGGAATAATTTGGGAAATAAGAAGGAATGTTTAGATTGTATGTAGAGGTGAGAATAATCATTTGTTGGGAAGTGGGGATTAACAAATGATTAGGGGGTGTTTAGAAGGACGTGAGGTGTAAGAAATGTGGGTGTGAGATATAGATGAATGTGGAAGTTTGTAAAACATTTAAGTGTAGAAAATGTAAGAATGACCAAAGCATAATTAACGTTCAATTACCACAAAATCAAATAGTCATTAAGACTTAATCAACAATACTCAATAATGGATATGATCACTAATCATCTTAATGCAAACAAGCTAAGTGATTTTCATCTCAAGTAAAGCAAATCTTGTAAAGGTAAATGATGCATTTATGCAAAGTGACATTTGACTTGGTTTGACCAATAAGGGAACAAAACCCGTTACGTGATTAGAGACAACGTAAATCCATATTAAGGTCAAATGAATACATTCGTTTGATGGTATGTTGAAAGTATGATTACACTAGGTTTAGAAAAGAAGTTTTAGCCTTGGCTAGAGCGTTTTGATAAAGAAATGATTTGGAACGTTGTGAGAATGAGAGGACTTGTTTTATCTCTTTTCTAAGTCTAAACCTCATCTCTAGTGTTTTTAATTGCTCAAGTGTAACACCCCCAAATAGGGTCGTAGCAAAATATGGGTCTCAGAGTGTTACATCATAGATCAATAACACAAGAATATGAGAACGACCTCTAAATGATTTCGATGTAAAAATATAACATTGGATTTAATAAACTTGTTTGTTACAAATCTCAAGGCTTAACAGTTCACCTGCTAATTGTGTAAAGATTATAAAGACATAGCAAATAACCCCCAAAATGTAATGCACATAAATATTTATAGTAAGTGACTCCAAAATGATGATCCCTATGTACCCTTGTTTCTGGTACTTACTGGCCTGAGAAAAACAATGCTTAAAACGTCAACATAAAGTTGGTGAATTCACGTGTTTAAGTTATGTATAAAGTAGGACTACAAGATTTCCATGTGCATGATAAGTAATGAATACAATATCACAAAAGTAATTACGAAATGCACTAAGCTCATGACACTGAAGCTCGACATATATGTATGCAAAATAATGTGCCCGTGTAGATGTTCAACCCGCAACATCTAAATTGTTCCGACATGGTATACATTCGTCGTTTCGGTACCTCCGAAACTAGTGAGCGCTACTCACCCGAACGGGGATGTCAATCCCAAATAGATCTATTCATAACATTCGCGCTTACAATCCAGTAATTAACAGTTCATGATTCATGGGCATAGTGGGTTATAGCTACTTAGGCAAACTCGTAATTTGATTTAAAGTGTACTTGCGTCCAATTGTAAAACAATGCATGTTTCTCACCCCAAAGTTGTAAATCATTGTAATTGTATAAAAAGCGGGGCTATGAACTCACCTCAAGTGAATGTGTTGATAATATAAATCAAGTATGTAAATCGTCTCGGGAAATCCGAATGCAACCTAATTAATTATAGGTCGTATGAGTATAATGTATTTTATATAAATACAACATCACAAGTTATATAGTTACACCACCACCTAATAGTTTTTGTTTAATTTAAAATGTTGAAATAATAATTAAATCGTACTTTGTTAAATAAAGGTATATGTATTTGTATCCGTAAAGAAAATATTATTTTTGTTCAACAATGTATTATTTGTTAAAAATATATGATTTAATATTTTTATTGATTATGTAATGATATTATATAATTAGTTTAATTGTTTTATAAAATAATGTATAAAAGTAAAAATAGTGCACAAGGTTTTATAAACCTCATATCTTTATCGTTTTAACTCCGTTTTATACGTTTCTTATGTCCACGGTTTCGTATTAAGAAAATCTATCAAAATATTATATTTATAATATTTTAGCTACTGATGAACAGTAACTTTTACTATTTCTGTAAATTTTATAAAACTACTTTTATGTAATTAATTATATAAAACTTGCAAAAAGCATAACTCATTCATTTTAATTCCGTTTCGCTTGTTCTTTACATGTATGGATTCGTGACGAGATAAACTATGTAAATAAAATGCTTACTGAATTTATAAAAAACTATGTAAATAAAATGCTTGCTGATTTTATAAAAATTTAGGTCAACTCAGAAAAGTCAAAACAGTTTATAAAAATATTTTTATAAACTTAAATCTTGCAAAATTCGTAACTCGTTCGTTTTAATTCCGTTTTTCGAGTTTCTTATATGCTTGGAATCCTCATGACAAGCACTATCATTATAAAATATTTGTTAATTTCCATCAGGTCTGTAACAGTAATGGTTTTTATAGAATAACTTTTATAAAAACATTTTATATATTTAATTATAGTAAACTTGCAAATGTCATAACTTCTTCGTTATAGCTCTGTTTTTCAAGTTCTTTATATGCTTACGATCCTTGTAATATGTACTATTTTTATAAAATGTTTCCATAATTTTATAAAACACGAATTCTAACAAAATGTCTAAAACAGTGGGTTTTTATATAAAGTATATATATTAGTTTTTATAATTCTATTACTTAATTAATTTTGTACAAGTCCTCTACATTACTTTATACCACATGTCTTGTATATTTTGAGTCCTCTAAAATGTGTCCATAATGATTGTCTAAGATAAAATGTCCTCACTTTATTTGTGTATCAACTTGATAATTAAACTTATTAACAAGTAATTTATAAACTAAACACATAAATTAACCAAAAATTATATATACTATGTTACTTGTGTTCTATCACATTTATAACATCATTTCATTATATAATTAAATAGATTCGAACCATAAACATACCCATTTATATTTTGTAAATCTATAAAATAACTCTAGGTGGTGATTAACATAATAACATGTATGTAAAATAAGTAAATGAATAAATGGAAAGATTAGAGTTCAAGTAAACCTTAGAGATGTGTATGAGAATGAAGAACACAAGATCAAACCCTAGAAATCAAACCCAAAATAGAAACCCTAGTTTACTTCTTGATTACAAACCCTTGTAAATAATACCCAAGCTTCCAAACCACTTTGCAACACCTTAGATATGATCACTAATGGACCTTGTATACTTGAAAAATCAACACTATGAATGCCCTAGAATAATGATTTTGGCCGTGGGTTTTGTAGTTGAATAAGAGAGAGTTTTTTATTTTGTTTACTTGTATGAAATGAAATAGTGTTTGAGGTTTACTAGGACATGCTATTTATAGATGGAAGTATTCTTAAACCAACTAGCCAAACCATGGACTTAAGGTGGTAATGGGTACAAGTGTGTAAGACCTCTCATCTTCCTTAGGAGAAGGGATTTAACAATTTATAGAGAGATGTGTTGAGGTTGTACTTGGTAGGGTTACTAACTAGAAAATGAGATACTAGTGGAAGATTTATGGTTTTATTATGTGTGTATATGCATGGATCCAGTTCTAGTTGAGTTATAACATGAAAATGATTTAATTTTTATGCATTGGGTATAAGAGTAGGTATTTGTTTGAGTATAGACGGGTATTGGTGCTTCCGGGTATGCCTAAACGTATTTTATTGCGAAACGTAAACGTTTTATGTAACCAATAAAAATAAAATATGAAAAGTTACAAATTATACTTATAATAATTATATAACACTTGCTTGACGTAAACTTTTATTTTTTTATGCCCGTTTACGTTGAATGTTGATTTTTAGTTTACGCGATTTAACTAAACGTTAGAAATTAAAGGCGACCGCGAAAAGTTTAAAATAAGTAGTTGAATATTTATTGACGTAACAAGACGTGAAAATGCGGATTGTTACAGTCTCCCCGTGTTAAAAGAATTTCGTCCCAAAATTCAGGTTGAGTTGCCGTCCGGAGTGGTGTTGGTGAAAAGGTGTGGTTACTTGTTGTGGATTACTTATTTTCAATCTTCCAAAAATGTGGTAACAAATTTTGTTTTCCTAATATTGAGAGTCTCATTGGGATGGGTTTCAATTCCTTGTATATACCACTTAAGATTTTTCATCCTCGGTATTTTCCTCCTTAATTTGCCTCAACTTAAACGTTCAAGTTTCAAATTTATTATGGTGACTAAGGTTGAATCCCTAGGTGGTCTTATCCGTTCCCGCTTTGGCTTTAAAGCGGTCTAGTTTAAAAACGTTCTCATCTCCAGGGTGGATACACGGTTTAATACCTATGTTGGCTGTTTAATACTAAGTTTTATGTCATTTTGTCAACGTTGAATGGGTGATTTAGTAAAATCTCTAATGGCGAGCAAATTTGATAGCGAATTGTCCTAGGGCGACTAGTGATGTGTCTAGACTTCTTGGCTTAGGATTTGGTATAAGATGATGTCGACTTTGTAGTAAGGTGATGTAAAGGTCTACCTAGTTGCTATGGTTACTAATTTGATTTCTCGAAGTAAACGCGTTTTATGGGTACGCACACCAAACTTTGCTTTTCAAGGATGTAAGTAAAAAATGGATTTATTGATAAATGTTACTTGGTGACAACTCTCAACATGGCATAGTCCATCCTAAATTATACATAGGTGATCAGGCTATGTATATTTGAGGGCTAACGATGCGATGCTCATTTTTGTCAAAATTGTGTTATGTATAAAGAAGTATCAAAGAGTTTTATAAGATGACAAAATGATTCACAAGGTGGATGTAAGGTTGTTGATAGGATGACAATAAAATGGTTTGCGAGAAATCGTATGATGGTTTACAAGACAATAGCTAAATGACTCATGGGGTGACAATAAAATAATTTATGTGATGAAAAATGGTTTCATAAGGTAAGAACAAGATAATTCATAAAGTGATAGTAACGTAGTTTTTAAGATGATTGCAAAATAGTATATAAGATGTCAAGAAGGTAATTCATAAGGTATTCGTGAAATGATTGTGAATAGTTTATAAAATGTTAGTTTATTGAACGATGGTAAAATAATTTGTCAACGATAGTAAAATGGTTTATAAAATGATAGTTTATCAATCGATAGTAAGGTAGTTTGTTAATGACATCGACTTTGTTTATGAGGCGATACTAAAATTGTTTATGAGATGGTATCAAAATAGTTTTCGAGGGAATCACGCGACCGTTCATAATGTAATAGTAAGGAGTTTATGTTGTGGTAACAAATTGTTTATGAATTGATAACAAAATAGTTTTGAAAATTGACCATGGAAACAGTTTATGAGGGACAACGAAATAGTTTATTGTGTGATAGTGATATGTTTCATAAAATCATAATGTTTTAGTAAGTGGTTTGCATGAATACATAGAGAGTTGAAATAAAATTGACGAAGTTTTCATAATACCATAATTTGATAGATAATCGGGTTCATTGTTTCTTCCCACCAAAAGACTACATGTTTTCTTAATACTACAAATCTCCAATACAAGCTAGTACATAAATCATGAAGCAAGATGTCTATGAGTGCTGTCCAAACTGACTGGTCACGAGCTCCTTGAGTTTCCTGAAGTCCTCTCGGTCCTGACGCTGGGACTCCTGAACCGCAGCCAACTGCTGCTCCATCTTAATACGAACCTGTCTCTCACGGTTACGAGTAATCTTCTCGATTGCCTCCGTAGTCTTAATCATAGCACGCAATGAAGCATTCTCTGCCTCAGCAATGTCTACCCTAAATCTCAAATCCGTCAGCTCCTCCTGTATGGGCACTCTTAATAAATGCTCATGTATGCCTCGTATAGCCTCCCCGTGTTGGGCTTCTGTCCTCACAACGGTCGCTGCAGGAAAAGCAACTATAGCGACGGGCTTTGGGTAAATGATATCCACCCTGATATTGATCGGGTCCCCAAGATTCTCCTTAGAAGAGACAGGAATAGTGGGTGCAGCCATAACCTGCACAAGCAAAAGTTTATATAAATCACCTTTATATGAAACCATGTAGAATACGTGCAATATGAAAGGTAAACGTGATGCAAGATGATGCATGGTGAATGAATAATGCACTCATGGCAGGGATGAAAACGTGACATGGCGAAATGGAATGCATCATGGTATGAATGGATGATGGTATGAATAAATGATGATATGAATGAATGATGGTATGAATGGATGATAGTAAAATATCATATAAGATAGATTAATGTTCAGATAATGTTTAGGACATACGAGCTTATAGTATACTTTGCCTTAAGAAATGTTCTAGTATTTATATAATAACTCTTATATAAATAAGTGTAAAATGTACGCAAGGTAGGGTAGGTATATATATACATACATATATATAAGTCACGAAAGCAAGTAATGTAAGCAAGTAAGCAAGTAGTGTGTATGCACATGAGATTTTTTGATGTAATGCAATGTTTTTGAAAACGGTTATAGTCTAGGTAAAATATGCAACCTAATTCTCTATAACCTTGGTTCTAAATACCAATCTGTAACACCACTAAATAGGGTCGCAGCGAAATATGGGTTTGAGAGTGTTACATCATAGATCTATAGCACAAGATATGAGAACGGCCTCTAAATGAGTCGTTTAAAAATGATACATTGGATTTAATAAACTTGTTTGTTACAAAAGCTCAAGGCTCAACATGTTCACTTGTAATTGTAAAGATATTAAGACATAGCAAATATCCCCTAAAATGTAATGCACACAAATCTTTATAGTAATGTGACTCCAAAGTGATGATCACCAATGTACCCTTGTTTCTTGTACCTTATTGACCTGAGAAAAACATGCTTTAAAACATCAACATAAAGTTGGTGAATTCACAGGTTTAAGTTATGTATAAAGTAGGACTGCAAGATTTCCATGTGCATGATAAGTAATGAATGCAATATCACAAAAGTAATTACAAAATGCACTAAGCTCATGACACTGAAGCTCGACATATATGTATGCAAATTAATGCAAATAATGTGCCCGTGTAGATGTTTAACCCGCAACATCCAAATTGTTCCGACATTGTATACATTCGTTGTCCGACAAACCGGCACAGTGAGCGCTACTTACCCGAACGAGGATGTCAATCCCAAATAGATCTATTCATAACATTCGCGCTTACAATCCAGTAATTAACAGTTCATGATTCATGGTCATAGTAGGTTATAGCTACTTAGGCAAACTCGTAATTTGATTTAAAGTGTACTTGCGTCCAATTGTAAAACAATGCATGTTTCTCACCCCAAAGTTGTAAATCAATGTAATTGTATAAAAGCGAGGCTATGAACTCACCTCAAGTGAATGTGTTGATAATATAAATCAAGTATGTAAATCGTCTCGGCAAATCCGAATGCAACCTAATTAAGTATAGGTCGTATGAGTATAATGCATTTTATATAAATACAACATCACAAGTTATATAGTTACACCACCATGTTAGAAACGATAAAAAGTGTTAATTATTATTATGGATTGGTTATAGTTTAGTTTATAGTTTTATTAGTAGTTTTGATGTAATAAAGTCTATCTTGGTTGTAGGATATTAGAAATCATAACACAATTAGATGACTAGTGGATTAGCCAAGTTCTAGAGTGAGAAAGTGAGAGAGAACTTGGACTACTAAAACATTACAAGTAGTTCCAATTATTGTACTACCAATACTAATGACAATATTACTCTACTAGGAGTAACTAACATGCTACAGTAGTACAACTAGTAATCCAACCTAGTATAACTATGAATACAATATTCCTAACAATATATAATTAAATGTTATTTTATTGAATTACATAATGTTACTTCCATTAATAATTTATTGTTTTTATAAAACTAATGTAAAAAAGTAAAAATAGTGCGCTTCGTGATTTGTAAAACCTCAAAACTTTAATCGTTTTGACTCCCGATTTATACGGTTTCTTTATGTCCGTGAGATTCGTAATATAAGGAAATTTATCAAAATATCATATTCTAAAAAATTAAACCCCTGATGAAACAGTAAATTGACACTGTTCATACGAAACAGTTCTAAAACTGTTTTTTATATAATTAATCATATATAACTTGTAAAATACGTAACTTGTTCGTTATAATCCCGTTTTTCGAGTTCTTTGACATGCTTACATCCTTGTAAAGTACTATTTTAATATAAAATATAAAATGTAATGGTTAAGGGTCGAATTCCAACAGTAGGTATTTAAAAGTAAATTAAGGGTTTTTGATTAATAAAGTATATTTTATAATTACTTTTATTTAGGAACCTTGCACCATTATTTTACCAAGTATTATACCATATATCTTAATTATTTAAGTCCTCTAAATGTCCATAACACTTGTCCAAATGGAATCCATGTCTTTGTGATCTTTTACACCCAACTTGCAATTTAACTTCACACCTTTTAATTTGCAATTCCTTCTTATAAATTGTTTAACACTTACACCAAGCATGTACCTTCATTTAAAGTATTATTTTACTATATACAACATAAAATTCGAATTTAGTAAGCTCTTAAATACTTTATATAACACAAAAATGTATCTAGGTGGTGATTAACATATACAACAATAATTGTACCCAAAAGTAATGAATGAATGAACACGGAATACTTTTAAATAACCTTTTTAGATATGAGTAGATGAAGATCAAAATAGATATAAACCCTAACTAAGCTTCCAAAATAAAAAACCTACATCAAGAAAAAACCCTAGATATGTTTTCTTGATTAATCATTGTTAAACCCAATCCAAGCTTGTATAACACCGTTGATAACCTTAGATGACCTTAGAAAGAGTGCTTGTTATGCTTGGAATCACTTAAAAAATCAAAGATCTTATGAACCCTAGCTCACTATTTTGAGCCATGGGTTTTGAGTAAGATGGAGAGAGTTTGTGTGCTTTGATTTACTTGCATGAGAGAATATGAGCTAGTTTACATATGACCTTCCTTATATAGCAACTAGGAAACCTTAAAACCACTTAAAAGGGAAACCATGGGATGTTGGTGGGTTGAAGGACAAGTCAAAAGACCTCTCCTCCTCCCTATGCCAAACCCACGGCTGAAATGAGGCTTATGGTACCATGACAAGCCAATTTATGGAGAATTGGGGTAAAGGTACTAGTGTGTAAGAGTTACAACTTGCAAATGGAAGAGTTAGTGGGGTGTTTTGTATTTATTTCTTGTGTAAACCTTTCATATCCGGCCATATGGTGATATAACATGATAAAATGAATAAATTTTGGGTATTGGGTATAAAAGTGGGTATTTGTTTGAGTATAGATAGGTATAGGTGCTTCCGGGTATGACCGAATATAATTCATTGCGAAACGTAAGCGTTTTACGTAACCAACAAAAATAAATTACAAAAAGTTATAAATTATACTCCTAATAATCATATAACACTTGCTTGATGTAAACTTTAATTTGTTTGATGTCCGTTTACATTGAACGTTGATTTTTAGTTTACGCGATTTAACTATACGTTAATAATTAAAAGCGAACGCGTAAAAACTCTAAAAATAAATAGTGGAATTAATTGAGTCGGGAAATGACCTCTAATAACGGATTGTTACAAGATCTATCCATAACACTCACACTTGCTACATTAGCAATTAACGGTTCATGATTGGTAGGGACTTAAATAGCAAATGCGGTAACTTAGGCCATAATATTCAGGCATTAATCTGGATAGCATAAAATTTTAAAAGCACTTGTGTCCAAAGTAAAAGTAAGCATGTAATCTTACCCCGTAGAGTTTGTAAAACAAGTAAATAGAAAAGGGGCTATGAACTCACCTTTTGCGAAATGACAAAATAAACAATGTAGTAGCTAAAGTAAATCAAACCCCTAAGTGCGACCTAAAACAAATGGCGCAACTTAGAAAAATAAGCAACTAGTACTCACACAAAAGAGAACGAAATAAAAGAAGAATTTTATAAAATGTTTTTCTTTAATCGGATCAAGTATGACATTGCGTCTTAGATGTATAGGTCAAACATACTCAAAACACAAGTCTAAATATGAATTTATATGATTTTTAGGATATACTTAAGTTTACTTCATAACCAAAACTTCCAAAGTGTCCATATAAGTTTTACGTCTAACAAAAGTCTTTATTTACCAAAATTCTGAAATTTACCCAACTTAACACGCGCATAAGTCAAGATCCGTAATAGATATAAGCACGAGGTTTTCGTGTACAGGAATCCATGTGAATATATTTTTCTAAAATGTGGGCCCCCACTACCCAGAAATTCAGAACCTGAGTGAAATTACCATTTTACCCTTTAATACATGTGCAGATTTACTTTTGAAATTAACCGCTTCACCAAAACGGACATAGAATAAAATTTAAAAATGCTATTGATGTGATGTCAGAGGGAGATGATAGCCCTAGATGTCCTCTATAGGTATCATATTTTTATTTTTAAAAGTTAGTAAAAAATTCTGAAGTTATACCCTTATTTCCAACAGTACCTCTGATTTGACTATTTTTAGAAAATCAACGATAACTCACCCATCCGAAATGGTTAACACTCCATCCAAATGGCTATGTGTTCTTAAGACATATACCTAGGTCACTATTGACTTATCCAGAACATCCCAAGTCAAAAATCTTTCTATACACACTAATCTATTTAACTTTTCCAAACTGTCCCAAACAAGGTGTGACAAATTTATTTAGCTTACGAAAACGGACGCAAATTGAAATATACGGATGCTATTTAAGTGAAACCAATTGGAGGTGATACTACTAAGGGTCCTATACTATTATATAATGATTGTTTTACAAGAGGTTTGTATAAAAACATGGAGTTATGCTCCATTTCCTAACACTAGGTTTGATTCGACTAGTTTTAATAATTCGGCCGTATCTCACTCATCCAGAAGAGATACGGCTCTATCCAATTAACTAATGGACTTAAGACCTAGCCTACTTTCTATCAAACTCCTAAGGTACCTCATGACCAATTTTTTTTCATAATAACCTGTTTTGCTACTGATGTAAAAAACAGTCCCAAAAACTTTTACAAATCCAATCCAAACACCATTTTAATTCCTCTAAAACCTTACACAATGCCATACCTAATTATTGAACACAATAATAAACCCAAAAACACAAGAATTTCCAGAATCAAAGATGAAAATTCATGGCCAAAAACTATCAAGAATCAAGGATTAAGGACTTACAAAGGATGATTAATTAGAGATAAAAACACAAAGAAACCCTTCCTTGATTAGCTGAATTTTTGAACCAAATGAACCCCCAAACCAAACACAACTTTGATCCTAATCTTTAAAAATACAATTATCCACTTGATAGATCAAAACCCCAATCAAATCTTCAAGAAAATCACCAATTAAATACTCTAAACTCCGATTCGATTCACAAACTTTGCAAGGAGTATAAGGAGGATGTTGTAGTGCATAAAATATATAAGAAATTTTTGTGAGATGGTGGTGGTGTTGGTTGGAACCCACGGCAGCAAGAGAAGGAGTAAAGAAAATTTTGTGTTTTCTTATTTTTGTTGATTTGCTCTATGTGAACATAATTGGGGAATATGTTTGATGTATATGCAAATGGTGCAATACAAGTGTTTCCATTAAGAAGCAAAAATGGACACCTATGAGAAGTTAGTTACCACTTGGACAATTTGTGTGATGATAAGAGAGTTAGTGATTAGTTTTTGGTATAAATATTGAATAAGTGGGTAGTTTTAGAGCCGACGAGTAAAAACATAAAATATTCCGAGAGTTAAGGCGGAACCACGAAGCGAAAACGTATATGATAAAAATATTATTTTAATATATAGGATACTTTTCTGAAACAATAATTTACAGAGGGCACGAAGACGGATATTAATTCTAAACTCGGCTCAAGCTTAGCTAGGAACGAATAATTTCTAATCGGGTAAATAGTAAAATGAATAGTTTTTACTCAAAGTAAAAAAAGAAATGAAGTATATATTATATATTGACCTTGGAAAATGTGAAATGTCACATGACTAGACATTTCTTCAATGACAGACATTAAAAGTTCATCTTGTTGTGTAGATGAACTAGTGCTTTGAACAACCGGAGTTTCAGTTTCTTGCAAATATTGTTCATAAACGAAATGATAATAACTACAACTTGTTATGTCAATTTCAATGGAATTTGTTTAAAAAATGGTTGTTTCAGAACATTGGTTATCATGCACACTTTGAGAACCTCATATCATTTTCTTTATTTTGTGTCATGAATGGTACTTCCTGAAAGAACGTCTCAGGTCTAGGAAAAAGATTTTCCATAGAACTGCCTTAAGCTAGGAAGTAGAGAACACACACAATCCAGAATCAAAAGCAAACAATATCATACATTTGAAACACTGCTGGTGTTAGGATTTCCTAAGATGCTTGAGTTGGAATGATTGTATCCCCATTATCTGCTAAGAAGGCCAACTGTTCTGGATCTAAATAAGCTCCTGATTCCAAAGCTTCAGACAGCAACATCTTCTCCTTAAACCCATGCAGAGTTCGTGTGCCTTTTTGGTTTAGTGCACTGTCTAGCAAAATGACCTTCCTCTTGACAGTTGTAACACTTAACCACCCTAGCTTGAACTGGAGCCCCTTCGCTATTAACACCCAGATTCATAGCAGTGTTCCTTGCCCCATTGTTAGCATATCCCTGTGTTTGTACTCCCCTATACTTTCTGAACTTGTACCCTTTCCGCTTGAATGGTTCTTGGTTTCTAAATTAAGACCGAGGTTTCTCAGCTGATTGTTTTTTTAAAGGAAACAGTAAGCAAATGTTGTCTTTAAAAACGCTCATTGCCTTGTTCAAACTGGCTATAGGATCATCAGATGGGTTAAAAGATGGAACAAGAAGTTCTGAATCCAACTCTGGAAAAGATGGTTGCATTGGTTGATGAATTGCAGGTGCTTGATAGGATTGTTGCAAAGCAGGTGCTTGATATGTTTGTTGCTGAACCACTTGAGAGTGAGTAGCAACTTGTGGCTGATACTATAATTGTTGAACAATTGGTGCATCATAAGAACGTTGTGGTGCAGAAGATGGGTAGGATTGTTGTGAAGCATAGGATAGCTGTGGATAATAATGAGTCGGGTTTAAACAAGATGGAGAATTGGCAACTAAAGCAATCTGATCCAAATACCTTTATCTTGCTAAACGAACTTCATTGGCATGAGCTTCATGTTGCCTTAGATGTGCATACAAGTGATCAAAGATGTGTAGTGATGTCTTTTGCTAATTTTTACAGTCCGTGACAAGAATTGCGTGCCATTCAGGTTGAAGATGATTGACAAACTTTGTGTTGACTTGGAGTTGTTTCATTATTATGCCAATGGTATGCATATCATTGATCAGCTGGGCAAACCGCATGTAATACAAATGAATTGTTTCTCTAGGCATAGAAGTGAATGTGTAAAAATCATCATACAACTTAGACTCTCGCTCTTGCAATGATAACTCTGAACCTTGAATGAGTAATTTGACTCTATCCCAAATCTGCTATTGAATCTTCCTTATGATTAACACAAAATAGTAAATGTCTGAGGTAAAAACCTGCAAAAACAATGTTTGTTGTCGTGATATCAACTGATTCATGAAGCTTTTATTCATCTGTGAGATCAGTGTAAGTTCGTACTCTAACTGTTGTTGGAGTGGTTTCAGTTCCGGGTTCTACAATGGCTCCATATTGGAAAGGTCCATTAAGTACAGAGTCAACAAGCAACTTTCCATTTGGCTTGACTTTAATGTACAACAGCATAATACGCTTGCCCATGAACGTAATTAGTCTTATCGAGCATGAGGGGGAAACGGGTTGTCAGCCCCGGCAACAATGACATTTTCTGCTAATGATAAACTCATTTTGAATTACTTGAAGTGTGAATTAAAATTATTTGATCGATTCAGTGATTGATGAGAATTATGTTAAAGTGATGTTGTTATAAGTGATTTTGTCCTTGTTAATTCACGGGATTTTACTAATCTTGATTAAACCGGGAAAATAAGTTAATACTTCACGGGATTTTACTAATCAAAGATAGACCGTTGAAATTAATTAGTTGTCCAAAGTGTCACAAATTCTGTAAGTCACAAATCGCAGGTGACACAAACTGCAGAGAACACAAATCGCAGACTACACAAATCGCAGGCATAGTTTTGTTTCCTAATTATGCAACAAATCGCAGACTGCACAAAACATGTAAGTCACAAATCGCAGAGAACACAAATCGCAGACTGCACAAATCGCAGGCAGAGTTTTGTTTCCCAATTATGTAACTAATCGCAGACTACACAAAACCTGTAAGTCACAAATCGCAGATGACACAAATCACAGACTGCACAAATCGCAAGCAGAGTTTTGTGTCCCAATTATGTAACAAATCACAGATTTCACAAAACCTGTAAGTCACAAATCGCAGACTGCACAAATCGCAGGATGCAAGCACAAATCGCAGGCTTCAAAAACAAATCACAGACATCAAGCACAAATCGCAGAACGCATATTTCTCCCGAAAAACAAACTTTTAAATCACTTAAAAGACACACTTTTTGACCTTTTTGATCCAAACCACTTGTGCAACTAACTATATCTAAGAACTATCTTAAAAACATAAACTTTAAGGTTTTTAAACACAAAAATTTTGTTTTTAAGAAAATAGTACACGAACTTTAAAAAAAAATAAAACCGTGGGTTTTGATCAGGAAAACACACATAAACTTACACAATCACCCCAGGCGACTGAATACCATTGATGATATTCACAAATAATAATCCTATGAGTAACCTAAGAGACTAGAGAGAGAAAGGATGGTTGGACAAAGTGTAGAGAGAAAAACAAATAACTTAGAAAGAGAAAGTGTTTACACAAATGACCAACACCCTCTCCATGGGATGGAGAGGGTTTATATAGTACCTATAGAGGCCGACCTATCCATGGATTGACCATGGGTTTTTACTCCGTAGTTAGGTACTCAGTATTAAGACCAAACGTTTAACTACGAGCTATAACATACAATATTAGAAGTGACCGAGTCTTTTCTCGATTCTTAACCCGTAGACCTCTGTTAAATATTGTTCGAGCCTTCCCAACCTATTCCCCTAGAGAACGATAACAACCCCCGAGTCTTGCCTATACTACACTGCAACGATTAGGTGCACTGCCTAGGGAGTTGTAAAACTTCTTGTTGAAGTCTAACGACAACCGCATCAAGTTTTTGGCGCCGCTGTCGGGGATTACTTAGGTTTCGACCATTGTTTAGCTTAGGTCTACTCGCTTGATTCCTATCAAGTGAGAATTTTATTTTTGGTATATTAGCTTTCTTGTAGTCTATATTTTCTTTGTGCCTTTTGTTTGTAACTCTTTCGTTCACCATCATGATGTATGAAAGACCAGCCACCTCACCCTTTCAAAACCCACCACGAAACATAACCTTCCTTTTCCAAAGATATACCTTGATGTTCCAACAACATCAAGATGAATCTATCTATGATGCGTAGACTCATTTGAAAAACTTAATCCAAAGAGTCCCTCATCATGGCCTCGATTTAGTCCCTTACTCAATTCTTTTATAATCATGTTAACGACTATACTCGAATGGAGCTTGAGTTTGCAGCAGACGAGAACCTTAGGGAATTAAGTGGTGAAGAAGCATAGGAAGCCATAGAAAATTTTGCCCAAGGCCAAAAAGAATGGGACAACCCACCAAACATTATTTATGAACAAGAATTAGCAAATTTGAAGGCTCGAGCAAAAAGATTGTTTAGAAATGAGAAGGTTTGGGTTGAGATGCATAAGGGTATAGCATGGGATAAGGTGGAAAATCCGAACCCACAAAGTACCCCACTAGTCCTCCCATCATTTAAGGAATACACACCGCCTATGACTCACCTGAAAGAAGTAGAAGAGACTATAGGAATCCTGATGGAGGTAGAATCTTTACACGAACCACAACTAGAGGATTTAGGCTTAAATACTTGTAATCATGACATTCCTCTTAGTTCTAGGGAAGTTCTTAGTCTTGATGAACCGAAGCCTCAACCACAGCCCTTACCAAATTGTCCACCCTTAGATGTAAATCTAGGAGACAAAAGAGGAACCGACCCACCCATCAAACCACATAGTCTGGATAGTTTTATGCTGAAGGTAGTAGACAAATCAACCATTATTACACCACCTTCACCTAACATGGCGTCTTTCCACCCTAAGGATATTTATTGCTATTATCACCCATGTGTGGATGACCCTAAGAAACATTATGGACAAGGTGGATCCCTAGGTGTTGATCTTTTAAATTGGGGGGGGGGGGGGTTTAAGAATATTGTTAAGAGGACTAGTTACGCGTTTACAGCCAAATAAATAGAAAAGGCAGGATTAAAAAGAAACACACCATTTAGAAGCATAAATTTCAACAAACCACTTTTCAACATAAGGCTCCTTCTTACCACAATGGTGTGCACCGTTACTAACACCCACACTTAATTTTAAGTGTAGGGGAACCCTCCTATTTATTTGTTAAATAAGGGTAGAGTCAGGCTGGTGACTCGAACAAAAACAAGCGCTTTTTGAGAGGCAACTCAATATTTATTTTCCCGCATTTAGGAGTGTCTTGTGTTTTAATTCTTTATCGTTTATTCTTTTATGTTTGAATTATTTTGTGATCATGCTTTGTTTTGTTCTTAACTTCGTCTTATTGACAATTAAAGGTATTTTGCATAAAATAAGTGTAGAGGAAAATATCCGGTTTATAAGAACCAATTTAAACATATAAAATAAATTGTTTAGATTAATTCACGTCAATTTCGAGTCATATGATTGTAATGATTAATCTCAGGTTTTATGCAGGAAATAATTAATAAAATTGCGTGCAGAAAATTTTTCAAGAAAAACAAAGAAGATTTTTTCACATACGTTGGAGATGGCGTTAGGATTTATCCTTACGACGTTACGCCCCCAGTCACGTGAAAATTCGATATTTTTCTATTATTTATGAAAAATAATTTGTACAATATCTAAATTTTGTAATTTTCTTATAAACCTGCAGAAACCTATGATTATATCATCACTTTCATCCTATCTTTACTGCTTTCATAGAGTCAACCCTAAAGTTTTGTTGTATATATCATTATCCCGCTGATTTTACGCTTGGTGTAGTTGTCTTTGTCTTTTATTTACAGGTTATATTTGACGAGAAGAAGCTTGGAAGTTCTTAGGAAGTTTCATTGGATGATTCTTGGAGGACAATTTAACCAGTTATCGCATGTTTCTTCTCTATTATTGAGAAAACCAGGGGAGTACTAGTTCGTTTTACTTGTTTTCTTTTCCCTTTATTCGTTCTACGGGTGCTTTTAAAGAACATTGAGGACAATGTTTAACTTAAGTGTAGGGGGAAATAAGCTTTAGAAACTATTCCTTCAATTTCCATTTGCTTTGTCCTTAAAATGATGGGTAATATATCGAAACATAACGTAAAAGGTAATTTTAACCAAAATTAATTTTTTTATGACACATAACGACGAAAACCGAGTATTAATAGCGTCTCATGGATAGGAATTTATATGACTAGCACAAAAACCCTCAGAATTCCACCCCAAAAATGTGAGGTTCACCTTTAGATCTATAGGAATCCGGGTATCCATTTTTGATACCTGATAAGTGTAGAATACACATATCCGTTTGTACCTAAAATAACCCAATTAAACCCAAAACAGACCAAAAATGGAAAAATTATGCTTGTATTTGTGTTTTATGTGTGCAGGTACGGATATATCTAAAATCACAAGAAAACAGTCAAAAACAGGCAAGCACGGACACGAGAATCAGAAGAGTACAAAAAGAAGCCAAAGAATCAAAGCCGAAGCCAAAAAAGTCAAGCTCCAGTCAACATGGTCAACAGCAATAAACCACTACAAGACAAAACCTCACAATAATCCAATTCCAGTCCTTCAAGTTTCACAAAAAGCCAAAAATACCCCCTCATATCTTAATGGGCCATAGAAACCCTTATTGGGCCCTAAAAAGCTTAATGGGCCTTCTAAACCCTAAAATGGGCCTCACCCGGATTCATAAACCCAAAGCCCTAGCCCATTCTCTTTTTAAATAAACCAAAAGGGCCAGTTTTGAAATTTTCTAAAGTTAATTATAACTAGAAAAAGGAAAAAGAGACACAGGGCCTATTTGGCGAAATTCCCTCAAAGTATAACAGTTTTAACTGTCGAAAAAAGGGCGCGAAACCTATTTACTATTCACCCATCGTCCCACTTTCACCCCCAGTCAAAAAAACAAAGGGCTTTTGAAAATTAAAGGGTGCGATTGTCTATTCAAGTGGTCTAGTACACAATGGCAGGGTTATTAAGGTCATATCAAGAGAATCATTAGCCCTCTCTCAAGCTCAAAGCCACGTAGCAATGGTGAAAGCACAAATAATAGTGGGTTTTTGTGCTAATCTACTCACAGAACTAGCACAACATGTCACATCAAAGAATGACATGCTGGCAATCATCAGGTGTCCACAAATAGGATTTCCAATGGCTACAGACCAAATATCTAATCATTAAAGGAATTGATGGCTGAGATCAAGAGAAGTAGGATATCAAAGGAAAAGGGACCAGACAGGTTCACTCTGCAGCCCTATAAAGAGCCTTCACCTCTCATACACACACATCTTTTCACCTAGTTAGTTTTTAGTTGTAGCTTTTAGGATAGATTCTAGCTTAATTTTACTTTAAATCTTGTAATTTCCTTTTAAATATTGTAAGAACATTATTTATTTAATGAAATGGAGCAGTTGTTTTTGTAATCTCTCTAATCTCTTTAATTCAAATCTCATCATTTTTCTTATTTTAGAATTAAAAGCTAAAGCCAATAAGACCCTTATAAGCACTAAATAAGCTCTACAAGATGCTCTAGAGCACTTGATTAGAGCTAATTAGACCTTAATCATACTTTCAAAACCTATAAAAATCAGCATTAAAATTTCTAATTACCTTTGGATTTGGACTTATAAGCTTATGGAAGGGGGATTTAAAATGGAAGGATCCCCAAGGACTTATACCCTAGCTTATTAATAAGCTAGGGAGCTTGTAGCTGCCATTATTGGTCCCTCTTGTTTAGCTAGAGGTGCATTGTAAGTTTTCCTTTAATTTCTTGCTTTAAATATTAGTTTTATAGCTTTCTAAACTTAGATCTGCTTATTTGCTTATTGAATTTGCTTATTAGTGCTTATTTGTGTTTTATTTAGCTTAATAATCATAGTTGTTTATCTGTTTTTAACTTTCTTAGTTAGAATCATAGTTTTTCATAAAATTGTCTTAAATACCTTAAAAACCAAAAAAATAGGTACATTAGCTTAAATCTTAGATTAATGCTTATTTAGTTGATAATTCATGATAATTAAGTTTGTTTTAAGCTAGATTTTATCTGGTATTCAATACTTGTTAATTAGATTTGCAATATAAGCTTTAACTCAAACCTGTCAAAATGATAAAGGGGTGTTTGGTTTAAGCTAGTTTGACCATCTAAAGTCAAAAGTTTTTGTGCAATCCTTTTTAGAAAGCTTTAATTTTAGTTTTAAACAATAGGAAATGAGCACTCATAAGTTAGTTTTAGAAATTAAGAGAATTTAAGCTTATCTTAAGTGTGCCAGCACCAGGGTAAATTTTCTTTGAGTTTCACTTGTGCAAACTTTGATCTAAGCCCTTTAAGGCTTAGATCTTGCTTGCATTTTACTTGTACACTCTACTTGAGTGTCTCTAAGTGCTAGGTTAAACCTGCACTTTTGAGTTGCACTTGTGCAAAAGTGCATCAGTACTAACTAATAGTTAGTACTGCTGTCACTTTTGGCTTGAAATTAAGCCAAGTAATAATAGATCTTAGCTTTTCAAATTAAGGTAATATAGAGTTTAGGTGTAGCTTAATCTAAATTAGAATCTAGTTTTCAATTTGTAGCTTATTTCATAGCTTAATTCTTGCTTAAAAAATCAGCTTAATCAGTTAAAAAAAATAGGTTAAATACTCAGTTTCTTAAAATCTTAATTCTAGCTTAAGATAGTAGTTTTTATAGCTTAAATAGATAGATTATAAGTAGCATTTTAAGTTCTCAGAAGCTTACAGTCTAGTTTAGCTTTTTGAGCTTTTTAGCTAATAAGAATTAGCATATAGAATTTTTAAGCTTATTATCTTATTTCCTGAGTTTGTTACTTTCATCATCATTTTTAGTTGTCTTCTAGTGTTTTAAGCTCAAATTTCTTTTCATAAATAGATTAAGCACATCACAAGCTTCCTGGAATTTCTTTTGCTTTTAAAATTGAGCTTAAATTAAGTTTTTTACAAGCTTTTAAGTAGAAGCAAGGTCAAACCCCCACTTTCTGATACAGCAGCTTTGATAAGCTGTTTAAGAGCTTATTAGTTAGATTCAGCGTATGTCCCTTTTATTAAAATAGCTTAATTTTGTGTCCTCTTTAAGCCCTAGTGTTTAGTTTTTCATAAAAGTCAAAAATAAAAAAAAGAGCAAAAAGGGGTTAACCACACTCGAACCCACGACCTCCCTCTTATATGCCATACGTGTTAACAAGTGTGCTACAATAGCTCATCCATCAGTGTTTCCTTTCATTAAATACTTATACAAGTTTTCATTTTCCTTTTCATTTATAAGCCGTAGCTTTATAAGCTCTTTTCTCAGCTTATTTCATAAGCTGAGTTCTGTCTTTTATTTTTCTATTAATCTTTGTTACATTTTAGATTTTTCCTGAATTTTTCGTAATTTTTTATCAATTAGTTTATTTTTAATAGTTTTTCGAAAATAAAAATCTTAAAAAATACATAAAAAATAGAAAAAAGTTTCAGAAAAATACAAAAAAATAGTTTTTAGTTTTATAAAAAATAGCTTTAGGTTTACATTCAGTAAAATCATTTTTACACTTTTTAGATCTTAATTTTCATTTTTGAGCTTTTATTTTTAATTTTAAAAATAGGATTTTAATTTTAAAAATAGTTAAAAAATAGTTTTCTTTGCTTTTATAATATTTTAGACTTTTCTAAGCTTAAAAATCATTTTTCCAAATTTTTAGTACTTAATTTGCTATTTTCTAGGATTTTTTTATTAAAATGGTTTTTATTTCATATTAAATTCTTTAATAATCATATAAATGTTTTTCTTTTTTTCCTAAAATTTTATCTTTGTTCCTATCTTTAGGTTTAGAATTTTAGTTTACATTTTTAGGGACTAAAATTAGTTTACTTACTTAATTGTCACGTTTAATTTGTTTCCCGTATTAGTTTAATTATTTTTAATTGTCCATTTTTATTGTTGCTATAGATTATCAAATCATCCGTTTGCTTATTCAAATCATAATCCAAGCTTAAACAAGGATTCAATTTCACTAGTCGTTGGGGAAACGACCTGTATGGGTGATCTATTTTGCCCGGTTTTAATATACGTATTATATATTATATTATATATTTTTGAGAGTGAATTTTCCTTAGGGAATTTTCTTAATTGCTCTTAGGATTATATTATATTGTGATATATTTTAGGTATATAAAACTTCACATCAACCAACTAATGCTGCCAAGAAAGTTAATACTGTTAAACCTATTGTTAATAATGTTAGACCAAAAACTGTTTTTCATAAATTCCCTGTAACCCTATTAAAAAGGCCATTTTATTGAACAACAGCACCAAGAACAAAATTTTCAAATCAAAAAGTTAGTATTGCTAAGGTAAAAGCAGTTAGTGCTGTTAGGAAAAAAGGAAAACTGTTGTTAAGCCCTTAGCAGGTTGTAATTGGAGAACCAGAAGACATTACTGGAACAAAGTCTTCAAATACAATGGTGGATCAAATTCTAGAAAATGTGTTACTTCTAAAGATCCATAGGTAGACCCAAGCCTTATAACGGCTTGGGTCCCTAAGACGAAAACTAATTTCCTCTATTTTATTTGTGCAGGATGTTTCCTCATTATGCTTTAGAGAATAAGGATTGTTGCTAGCGGATGTTCAGGGAAACATGACTGGAAACAAGGCCTACCTTGCTGAATATCAAGACTATAATGGTGGCCCTGTTGCTTTTGGAGGTAGTAAAGGTTACATAACTGGTAAAGGTAAAATAAAAATAGGAAAGTTAGATTTTGAGGATGTGTGCTTTGTGAAAGAACTACAGCATTTCAATCTCTTTTCTGTGTCACAGATGTGTGACAAGAAGAACAAGGTTCTCTTCACAGACACTGAATGTCTTGTGTTGTCTCCTGACTTTAAGTTACTTGATGAAAACGACATGTAAGGTGACTTAGATGTGACTAGACAAAAATAATATGTACAGTTTCAATTAGAGACATTGTTCCCCCATTCTGGATGTTTAGCTTGTTTGTTTGAATAGACACAGTTGATAAATCTAACAAATGGCATAGGAGGTTGGGTCATGTTAACTTTAAAAACTTAAATAAACTTGTGAAGGGAAACCTTGTAAGAGGTTTACCTTCAAAGATTTTTCAAAATGACCACACCTGTGTTGCTTGTCAGAAAGGAAAGCAACACAAGGCCTCCTGTAAGGCCAAATCAGTGAGCTCTATTAGTCAGCCCTTACAGCTTCTGCATATGGACTTATTTGGACCTACATCTGTAAGGAGCATAAACCATAAGACTTATTGCCTTGTTATCACTGATGATTTTAGCAGGTTTAGTTGGGTGTTCTTCTTAAAGTAATTACGGATGAATACTTGAGTGGAATCCTTAGGGAGTTTTTCAGATATTGAGAACAAATTTACATCAAAAGTTAAAAATATTAGATGTGATTATGGTTCAGATTTAAGAAACTGGATTTTATTAAATTCTTGTGGGTTAAAAAAGGATCAAGAGGAATTACAGTAATAATGCCAGAACTCCTACAAACTTAATGGTGTTGCTGTATGTTTGAACATGTCCCTTATTGTGGCTGCTAGACATATGCTAGACAGCATTTTTTCATTTTTTTTTACCTACACTCTTTTTGAGGCCGAAGCAGTTAGTATTGCTTGTTATGTCCTTAATTGGGTATTGTGACCAAGCTCAAAATAAGGCACCTTATGAACTTTTTTAACTGGTAAAATACCAATCATAAAGCTATATTAAGACCTTTTGAGGTGCATGTGGACATTCTTGAATAACATTTGACCACGTCTGGGAGTTTGATGGGAAATCTGATGAAGGGTTTTTAGTAGGGTATTCTCTAAATAGCAAGGCTTTTAGGGTATACTATTTAGAAACCAAGAGAGTTGAAGAAAACCTGCATATAACCTTTTTAGAAAATAAACCAAATATTGCAGGGAAAGGACCAAATTGGCTATTTGATCTTGATTATTTAACTGATTCAATGAATTATCAGCCTGTGAGATCAGAGAATCAAGCTTACAAAAATGCAGGTCTAAAAGAAGCTAATCATAGTGCAGGTATAAAAGATAATATTGATGCAAAAAAATTCTAAAATGGAAGTTGAATTTGCTCAAGACTACTTTGTACTGCCAATATGGTCTTCTTATACTTCAACAGTAAAGAGCTCAGAAGCAAAGAATGAAGGTGAAAATCCTAATAAGACAAATGAGAAGCCAATAGATCAGGAGGATCAAGTCGTTTTGGAGGAGCTTGAAAGAATTAAAAGTCAAGAAAAGGAAACTAATGATGCAGCTGAAGCTCTTAGAAAGGAGTTTGCCCAAGATACGAAGGATTTGCTTCTTCAAGCAGGAGCTGCTCTTAGAGTAGACAGTACTAAAACAAGTTAATTCGATAGCCACACCAGTAGTACTGCCAGTCATTCTGGTGGACGTTCCTACAATGATCTAACTAAATTCTGACATCAAGATGTTCTCAATTACTTTGCTCTTGAGGGTTAGTTTAACAATTATAATGATAGTATTTTTTACCAATGTACATCTTATGATGATGAGGGTGCAGTGGCTGACTTCACAAATTTTGAAACTATTGTGAATGTTAGTCCTATTCCCACATCAAGGATTCACTCTGTTCATCCTTCAACTTAAATTCTTGGAGATCTAAAATCAGCAGTTCAAACAAGGAGCAAAGTGAACAAAAGTTCTGGAGCCCATGATTTTGTAAGTTATATTCAAAAGCAGAGAATAAATAATCATAAAGACTTCCATCATTGTTTATTTGCTTGTTTCTTGTCTCAAAATGAACCCAAGAAGATATCTAAAGCACTTGAAGATGAAAGTTGGGTTGATGCTTTGCAGGAAGGATTTACTGCATTCAAAATTCAAAATGTTTCGTTTTCTTGAAGATTTGCCTAATAAGAAAAAAGGAAATTGGGGACAAATGGGTTTACAAGAAATAAGAGGATGAAGAGGTGTTTTGTGGGTTTGAAAATAAGGCAAGTGTTGGTTGCCCTAGGGGACATAAGCAAAGAGGAAGGGATAGACTATGATGAGGTTTTTGCTCCTGTGGCTAGGATTGAAGCCTATTAGGATCTTTTTGGCCTTTGCTTTCTCTTTATGGGATTCATTGTAACTAAGATGGATGTAAGAGTGCCTTCACTTTTTGGCTTAATTGTTAAGGATGGTTTATGTGTCTCAACCTCTTGAGGTTTTGTAGATCCTAAGTATCCTAAGAAGGTCTACAAAGTAGTGAAAGCTCTCTATGGTTTACACCAAGCTCCCAGAGCCTGGTATGCTACTTTATCTACTTTCTTGTTGAAGAGTGGATACAGAAGAGGAACTATTGACAAGACTCTTTTCATTAAGAAGGACAAAAATGATATCATGTTAGTACAAGTTTATGTGGATGATATTATTTTTGGTTCTACAAAGAGATCTTGGTGTGATGAATTTGAGGCATTGATGAAGAGTAGATTTCAGATGAGTTCTATGGGAGAGCTCACCTTCTTTCTTGGATTACAAGTCAAACAGAAAGAAGATGGTATTTTTATAAGTCAGGATAAGTATGTTGCAGAAATCCTGAAGAAGTTTGATTTTGCCAGTGTAAAGACTGCTAGTACACCAATTGAGACCCAGAAGCCTTTAGTCAAGGATGAGGAAGCTAGTGATGTGGATGTACACCTTTATAGATCCATGATTGGCTCTTTAATGTACTTGACTGCTTCTAGGCCTGATATTATGTTTGCAGTCTGTGCTTGTTCTAGGTTTCAGGTCACTCCAAAGACCTCCCATCTAAATGTTGTGAAGAGAATCTTTAGGTATCTAAAAGGCAAACCCAAACTGGGCCTTTGGTATCCTAGAGTGTCATCATTTGACCTAGAAGCCTACTCAGATAGTGACTATGCTGGAGCAAATCTTGACAGGAAATCCACAACAGGAGGTTGTCAATTTCTTGGCAGGAGACTTATTTCATGGCAATGCAAAAAGCAGACAATTGTGGCTACTTCTACTACAGAGGCAGAATATGTTGCTGCTGCAAATTGCTGTGGGCAAGTTTTGTGGATTCAAAATCAAATGTTAGACTATGGGTTCAATTTCATGAACACAAAGATCTACATTGATAATGAGAGTACTATATGCATTGTAAAGAATCCAGTATTTCACTCCAAAACAAAGCATATTGCAATTAGGCACCACTTCATTAGGGATGCTTATGAGAAGAAACTTATCCAGGTGCTAAAGATACACACTGATGACAATGTTGCTGATCTTCTAACCAAGGCATTTGATGTTAACAGGTTCCAGTTCTTGGTAGTTACTATTGGGATGATCAATCCATAAACTGCATTAGCTAAGGGGAGGCAATATGATTTGTTGTACAGTTTGTATGAAGTGTTCAGTGTGCAGAAGAATCTTGACCATAGTGATGAATTTCATGGAGTTATTTGGGTTTTAGAGAGTCATTGGAAAGAGATATAGATGGTACTGAAGAACTGTTGTTGCCAGACTTGTTCATTCTTTGGTTGACAAAAGTTAGTACCGACAGTGCAAAGTTAATACCGTTGGGCAAAGATAGTACCGCTATAAAGACGTTGGAGAAAATACCGCCAAGGGTCTAAAGTGTAAATTGAAACGGTTTCTTTGATTTTGGGTTTGTTCAACCTATATAAACCCATCTCAATTGCACAGTTTACTCACGTAAACTCTCTTAATCGCTTTCTTCTATCAAACCCTAATCTTTTACTCATCGTCGCTTATCAATTCATCAAGTATGGCTGTTCTTGAATCATGCCCTAAACACAACATGGTCGCTTACTTGGAAAAGACTGATGGGAATACAGAGTTTCATGAGATTATCAGCTTTCTTACGCGAAGCTCCATTCACTATGCTCTCACTGTAAGTCCTGTAGTCTCTACTACATTTGTTGAACAGTTTTGGATGTCTGCTAAATCCAAAATAATCAACAATGTTAGGTATATTACTGCCAAAGTAGCTGGCAAGCCTATGTCTATCTCAGAGGCATCAATAAGAAGTGATCTTCTTTTTGATGATGCTGATGGGATAGATTCTTTGCCAAATCAGGCTATATTTGATGCTATTCAGCTAATGGGGTATGAGGGGGACCTAACTGTCTTAACATTTAACAAAGCTCTGTTTTCACCCCAGTGGAGATTTCTTTTTCATACCATGAATCACTGCATAAGTTCTAAAAGCACTTCTTGGGATCAAATTCCCACTAATATTGCCACAGCAGTAATTTGCTTAACCACTAATCAGAAATATAATTTTTCTAAATTAATTTTTGATGGTATGATGCGACACTTGGATGCAAAGAAAAAGTTTGTTATGTATCCAAGATTTATTTTAGTCTTTTTGGATACACAGCTAAAGAATGTGCCTGTGCCCTTAGACCATTTCCCTATTAATGCTTTGACTAGTAAAGTTTTCTCTTTTATGGTTAAAAAGGGAAAACATTTTTTAGGGAATGTAACACCTTTGTTTGATTCTATGTTGGTTCAACCAACTGAGGATGAGGGTGACACTTTAGAAAGACAATCTGAACCTCAACCCATACCCTCTCCTCCTCACCTAAGTGCAGACCAACATAAGACACAGACTGACCCTTCTCCTAGACCTTCACCTACTACTCATATTCCTGATTCCATTCCAGAGGGTTCTGGAGGGAATCATGGAGGCCAGTCATCTAGTGATAGATCCCTTTCAGGGAATGAGGGTGGCATGACACTCCAAAGTGTGTATGATCTTTGTATCTCTTTATGTACACAGGTTACAGATCAAGCCAAAGAAATTAAACACTTACAGGCACAGATTAAGAAGCTTAAGAAGAAAGCCAAACCTGTTATCACACACCACAAAGCTTGGATGAAGAGTGTATCCATGAAGCAAAGATTGGCGGGAAAGAAATCCTTGAAGAAATAGTAGATGCAAAAGGAGTCTATATCCAAACAAGGGAGGAAACCTGCCAAAGCTGAACCTACAGTCCATAAAGATCCAACTTTTGATGAGCTTGATGATGATACAATGGACTATATGGAGACTGAGGATGCTCAAGATGTGGGGAGGACAAGCTATGTGGTGCATGAAGAGAAGGAAAGTGCAGAAAAGGGAGTTAGTACTGAAGATCCACTTAGTACTGCTCAACCAAAAGTTAGTACTGACAAGCCAAAAGTTAGTACTGACAAGGAAGAAGTTAGTACCGACAGACCAGATGAAGGTACTGTTGATCAAAATGAAGGAAGAAGTGCTACTCAAACAGCTCCAACAACAACTACTCCAACAATATTTGGTGATGATAAGACCATTGCACAAGTCCTTATCATAATGAGTCAGAACAAGGAGAAGCTCAAAGAAAAAGAAAAAGGAGTAGAGCTTAAGGATGTTGAGGAGACTGAGAGACCTAGGCCTACTTCAACAAGATCATTATTAACATTAAAGCCTCTTCCCAAGATTGATCCAAAAGATAAAGGCAAAAAGATGATTGAAGAGGAAGATGAATCTGATACTGATTCAGAAGATATTACTGAAGCTGAAAAGAAATTTAAGCAGCTTGCTAGGGATGAAGAGGTGGCCAGAAAGGTGCAAGAGGATTAGGAAGCAAAAGAAGAAGTGAAAAAGTTAGCTGAGGAAGAAGCTACAAAGGCTGCACTCTCTAATGAATATGATTTCATTCAGGCAAGACTTAATGCTGACAAGATACTTGCTGAAAAACTTCAAGAGGAAGAGAGAGAAATGTATACTATTGAGTAGAGAGCCAAATTTCTTTATGACACCATTGCTGTCCAAAGAAGATTTCTTGCTCAACAAAGATCTGAAGCTATCAGAAATAAACCTCCTTCAAGAAATCAGCTTAGGAACCAAATGATGACATAACCACCTACAAAGAAATCAAAGCGAAATCAAATGATGACCTACTTGAAGCATGTAGGAAACTTCAAGCATTCTGATTTGAAAACCAAGAAGTTTGAGGAAATACAAGCTCTGTATGAAAAGATTAAGAGGTCAGATGAAGATTTCATTTCTATTGGGTCTGCTGAAGATGAAAGACTGATAAAAAAGATGAATGAAAAAGGAATTGATTCTTCTAAGAATGAAAGTGTCAAGGAGGAGGATAAAGAAGAAGAAGGTACTAAGAAAAGAAAGGGTGGTCATATCAAAATGATTGCAAGGAAAAAGACAGAAAAACAATTGCATGTTGACAGTGATGATGAACATAAAAAATGCCTGAAGATTGTTACATTTGAGAGTATCTTAGATAGTGAGATAATGGAGAAGAAATCAGTTATTGCTAGATTAAACAAGGTATCATCACCAGATGGAGATTATCTTGTTATCTATAGAGCCAATGGAAATTTCAGGGCATTCAACTATCTCATGGAGGTAATTGATATTTTTGATAGGCAAGATCTATTTCATTTGTATGACTTGATGAGGGAGCAGTACTCAGAAGTTACATTAGATGGATTTGCATTGATTCTTTGGGGAGACTTGAAGATTATAATGGAATCCTCAACAGAAGGAAATGAGCAAAGTGACTTCTGGAGTGGTCAACAAGATTGGAAGATTGTCACATGGAGGTTGTATGAATCTTGTGGAGTCTGCATACTGGAATTTGAGGATGGTATAGTTATTCATATGTTGGTTGAAAGAAGATATCCTTTTTCCAAAGATTTATTGCAAAGGATGCTTTATCTTGGTTTGGAAGTTGAAAGAGAAAGTTATGTTGCTCTTGATTTGATAAGATTTATTAAGCAACAGATAGATGAAGAATGATGTTAATGGAATTGAGAAGGGTTTGAGTGTTGGTTAACCACCACACACAATGGTCATCAGTTAACCATGCTTAATAGCATAAGAACTGGCCTAGTCATATGCAAACGGCTTGTGGTAAAGACTTCTCAATCCATTTTTAGTGACAATTTACCAAAAATTGTAGGGTTTCAACTACCTTGCTTATGGGTAGAGTTGGCTAGTCCAAGTCAAACAGTTCTTGGTAAAGACTAATAAATATGTTGATAGTGATAAGGTTTGCTAAAAACTTATATGGTTTATCAATGCACCATGTTTGGCAATGAAGCATTGGCTAGTCCAAATAGCAAACGGGTATTTGGTAAAAGACAAATCAATTCCATTGTTGGTTGACAGTTTACCAAAAAACTGTATTGTAATTAATTACAATATTTTTGAAATAAAGAGTTAACTATCCCAGAGCAAACGGCTTACTGGTTAAAGGAAATAACATCGTTTTATGGACTGGTATTTTGCCAAAAAACTACACAGCAACTTAGTTGGTTTGTGGCAGAAAAGAGTTGTGTGTTGCTGAGAAGACAAGTTGCTGCTGGAAGATGGATAGTGTTTAAAGATCAAGATGTGTTAAAGTGTTTGAAACATCTCTATGAACTTAAGAAGATAATATCTGAAGAAACATAAGTTAAAAGAGTTCAACATCATTTTTAAGGGAGGGATTTTTTTCTTTCTTGTGAGTCCCAAACTGAATAGATCTTTGCAGCCTATTAAGGGTGATAGCCAAGTTGTATAAATACAGTTTGACTATATAGAAACACCGACTATGAATACTATGTGCCAATGCGGAATCTTAACACAAGTACTAAGAAGAACAATGAAAAACTAAATAATAATTTCTATTAATCTGCTTTTATGATTACAGATTACTAACTATAAGATATGATTGTATGAGATGTATTAAGCTCATCTCTCTAACTATGCCAAGAGGGATCCTTTTATAAACCAAGGATAAACCCTAACAAGCTTACAAAACGCGTAAAGATAGTACATATCTTTTCCTAATATATCTCATAACCTATTCTTAAACGGTACTAACTAATTTTCTACTAAACTAGGTTACTAATTACTGATCCAATACTTAACTTTTTTGTACTGTCGTATCCCAAACTATAACTATCAGTACTAACTATTATTACTAACAGTACTAAGTTAGGAAAACATAATTCCCAACAGTATTCACCCCCCTCCCTCTATGGTTTCCACATGGTAGATGGAAATGCAGCCGCTAGAATGCTCCCCAAGCCGTTTAAGCTTTCTCTGCATACAAACATTGACTGCTCGGTTCTTGGGGATGTTGCTATTAGCAGACACGTCTTAGTTGTTATCTTCCTTGCAGGTAGCTTTATTATTTTAACTTAAAATTATAGGCAAAACGATATGGACAGTAAATTTATTTATTATCTTGACATCACTCATAATATAGCATGAACAGGTATTTCTGAAGCTGGGAATTAATCATAACTGTCTTTTTTCTAAACACTATCTTAGTTTGATTTAGCTTATAATTCAAGAAATTTGTTTTTAACAACATAGGAATCAAAATTTTCAGCTAATCAGGCACCATCCGGATTTAGGTTATTTGCGAAAAATGTATTAACAGTTATGCTGTTCCACTTCAACCCAAGGTGAACAACTATATCAGACCCATTTTATAACACCCCCAAAATGGGTGCAGCGGAATAAGGATCCGAGGCGTGTTACTTCAAGATCAACAGCACAAGATATATATAAGAACGACACAAAAAGTCGTTTAAATTGATACATTGGATTTAATTATAAGACATAATACAAAGGATAAAGCTTCACTTGTTCCTTGTTTAATATTACAAAAGACAACAATACATTTCCTAAAATATGATGCACATAAATCTTTAAGTGTGCAATCCAAAATGTAATCCAATGCATCCTTGGCACCTCGTGCCTATTGACCTCCTGAAAACATTGCTTAAAACGTCAACAAAAATGTTGGTGAATTCATAGGTTTATGTACTTTGAATTATGAGGACGCAAGACTTCTGTGATGTTACAAAAATATGCCAACAATCACAAAAATCCATTATTTGTATGCCACTAGCTCAGACACTGAAAGCTCAACCTATATTTGCTATTTTAGTAGTTATTTTGACCGGTACAGATGTTATATCCCGCAACATCCAAGTCGACATGGTCAGTGCGCTCCCGGGTGATAGCTAATCACCCAAACGGGAGGTTAATCCCATAGAATCTATTTATACATTCGAGATCACATAATGCAATTAACAATACCTCTATGCAATTGACAGTTCATGATAATGGGCTCAGGAGGGTTATCGCTACTTAGGCAAACACATAATCAATATACTTTAAACACTTGCGTCCAATTTATAAAACAAAGCATGTTTTCACCCCAAATAATAGTAAATCAGTAAAAACTGTAAAAAGTGTGGGGCTATGAACTCACCTTGAGTACAGATAGTCCAAATAATCACAGTTAAAACGTCACGCAAACGTTTAGATGCAACCTATTTAAATTAAGGTCGTATAAGTACCGAGTACTTTAATTAATAAATTGAAATATAATCTTTAGTTGTTACATCGTTATTTCGTTGGGCTATCATAATTAAGAGGTCATGGACTATGACGTACGAGGAGTTAGGACACTTTAAATGTAATCCAACAACACGTGTACGCACATCCGAAGAGGCCTCATTATGAAACTCCCTAGTATTATAGCACTTTGATAACCACTCAATATTCTATATAGCATAATCACCGACTAATCGTTTTAGTAAAATAATATTTATAAAGTGAAAACGTTTATAAATATACTTTTCGTAAAAATGACCTAATTTGGTCGTTTTAAGCCCGTTGCTCGCGTTTCTTACGTCCACGTCTTCGTAGTAAGACGAGCGATCAAAATATTACATTTTCAAGTTTTTAAGATTCTGCGATGAATAGTAAAATTACTGTTCATGACAGCTAGTTAGTCGTTTTAGGCTTTAATTAGCGTAAACTTGTAATCGTAATAACTTATTCGTTTTAATCCCGATTTTAGTGATTCCTTCGAGTACGTTTTTGTTATTAAAAGAGGTATTATATTTTATAAAGTTAATCCCGCTGATGAATAGTACTTTTTACTGTTCATAGTTTATAAAATTACTTTTATAAACTTTAATTATCGAAAACGTCGTAGTTTATTCGTTATAGTTCCGTTTTTAACGATTCTTTCGAGTACGATCTCGTAATTAAAAGTTATATCATATTTTAGATGTTTTAAAAATGAAAGTTGCTGTAATGAATAGTAACTTTTATAAAAATAGTTTTATAAAAGTATTTATAGTCGTAAACTCGTTTTTAACGTATCTTTTTCGTTATAGATCGGTTTTTCGAGTTTCTTATCATTATGGAATCGTCATGAGGCGTATTATTTTTATAAAATATCATCACCTACTGTCTAAAATTCGAATTTAGACAGCCCCTAAGTATTCATGTATGTTTCTTTATAAAAACCTTGTTTTTATGTATTATTAACTTAGTAGTTTACTATAAAAACTCTTAAAAACACATTTGACACTTGTGGTACTTATAATAAAGTCCAATATCAACCCTAGTCCTTGTAAATTCATAGTAACAAGTTCAACCCTTTTACTTTCATTATTTTCACATGTGAAGTTTAAGAAACCTTATAAAACCCTAATTTAACCTAAACATGTTTATACTTAATCCATAGGTTAACATACTTTTATTTTTACTTTTCCATGATATATAGGACCATATGACATAAGAATAAGTGCATATAATCATAAACATAAATAATAACTCATTTTACATAATAGAAAGTCCTTAGTGGTGATTATGGCTATATTTAACATGTAACACATAAAATCATAAGAAATAAAAGTATAAAGGAATTAAGAAAACCTTAGTGATGATGTAAGAGATGAGAAATAAGTTCTAAACCCGTGTTTAGATTCAAAACCAAGCTTTCAAGCTTATAACCCTAGATTAGGTTTCCAAAACCCTAATCTTTCCTTTTTCTTCTTATTACTTGCAAATGATGAACCAATGCTTGCAAACACCTTAGAATACCTTAAGTATGTTGTGTATATGCTTGTATAATCTTAGAAAATCAAACTATGGATTTGTTTGGATAGCTTATTTGAGCCGTGAGCTCTAATGAGGAGAGAAAGAGAGTTTTTGTTGATTTGGTTAAGTATATAAGAAAGGAAGAGTGCATGCATGAGTATTTATAGTGAAAATATCTTGCTAACTTAACCATGGTTACTTTCTAACCCTAGGTTAAAGTTAACATGACAAGTTGATAAAGGTGTAAGAGTTACTTTATTAAATATCTAGATATTATGTAAAAGATGTAAACTTTGAAAAGTCTTGGTCCTTTCCTATAAAATTCGGCATATATACATGTATATGATGTAATTTTTGATTATTTTGAGTATTGGGTATAATCGTGGGTATTCGTTTAGGCGTAGTTAGGTTTTAGAACTTCCGGGTATGCCTAAACGTATTTTATTATGAAACGTAAGAATTTTACGTAGCCAATAAAAATAAAATGAACAAAGTCATTAATTATCCTCATAATAATCATATAACACTTGCTTGATACAAACATTTAATCGTTTAATGCCCGTTTACATTGTATGATCATTTTCAGTTTACGCGATTTAACTTAAAGTTTACGGTTTAAGAGTAAACGCGTAAAACCCTAAAAATAAATTATGAAATACATAATGTCATACAATGACCTAAAATACGAGGTGTTATAACTTTGATTGAGGAGAAATCTTCACATGAAGGTAAAACGTTCTTACTATCACTCCTGAATGTTTCCTCAGATTCTCTTGGGATTGGGACAATTTCCTCAGTATTAAAAGTACTAAGGTGGTCGTCCCCCATTATGAGAGAATCATTGGGTTCAATTGACGGTAAGGTGGATGCGAATGCAAAAACCGAAGAAACTTGAGGTGTTTTGTTCGAATGAACCCTGCTCTCCTTGCAAATAACTCTAAAATTCTTCAAACAAGGCATGATACGAGTTTGGCGTTTAACTGTCGGCTCTGCGAGATTCTTCACTTCCTGCTTTTCTTTTTCATTGTTGACATCTTCTGATGGAGGTGGGCAAACTTGAGTGGGTTCGTCGGTAAACCTTTTGAAACTATCCTTGCATGCGTCATTAACCATTTTAATTGACTCGTTTTCATGCTTTTGAGGATGTTTTGACGTGCCATTAACATGAAAAGTTATTTGTTCATTTCCGTCCCTTAAAACAAGCTCTCCTTCGTATACATCAATTAAAGCACAACTGGTTCTAAAAAAGGATCTCCTAAGTATGAGAGGTACTCGAGGATCGGCTTCAAAATCGACAACAACAAAGTCAGTAGGAAAATGGAAATTTCCAACTTTGACAAAAATATCTCCGGCGAGTCCTTTAGGACGAGTAATCGATCGGTCCGCTAACTCTAAAGTCATCCGAGTTGGTGTAAGGGTATCTTAGCTTCATGAGCAAACTCTTAATCGTATGAGCAAATTTTGGCATCAAAAGTAAAGCATCTGCGAAACTAATGTCGAATCGC
>BQNB010001900.1:51830-131782 GCA_026074375.1 Tanacetum coccineum | reverse complement strand
CCCCAATCAGCCAATGAGAATACAACCCCCAACCCGACCTAACCCGACCCTAACCTACACTACCCGGATAAACTTATAACACATTTACACTTACTATTCACCCCATTTCCCCCAATTCAGATTAAACTTACACACACATACGAACACACTCAAGAACACCATGAACCCTAGTCAGTCAATCTTTTACCCACACCCAAATTAACCATAGGGTTAATGATCCCCTCACACCCCTTAACCCATCCATCACTATCAATCATAAACCCAACCCAATCCACCCTGGCAAAATAAAACGATCTCATTGGTCAAGTTGCGTGGGAGTGAGTGTATACACTCACATAACTAACACACATATGCCACGTCAACGATCCGGGTTTATACAACTTTAATCCAACGGCTTACGTTTGAGATCAAGGAGAGAGAAATGATTGAAGGGTCAAGATGAAAAGGATAGAAGGATCTAGAGAGGAGGATGAGCTCAAGCTTCGGGTATAAATACCCCTCAATCCAGCAGTTAAGAAGGATATAATTTTTAGGGTTAATTTTCATAGTGTAATTTTCATTTTAATGTTATGTAATTTTGTTTCACAATTGTAAGCAACTTTATTTTAGTTTTAATAAAAGTAATATTTCATATAAATTTGTGTCTCTATTTAAATTCTGTCAAAATATTTGTGTTTGTGTTTGTTATGATGAAGGCTTGGAGTCTCTTGGAATTGGATGGCTGCTGAGACTCCAAGGGTTTTAGAGCTGAGGGTTAGCATATAGGTTTAGATTAGGTTGTTGTTGGTTCGAGATTGAGCTTATGTGAATAAGCCATAAGCCCCACACAGCTTATTGTTGTTTCCTGTTCATGCTGGGAACACCAAGGTACACACTATTTAGGTTTAATTTGTTTTACATTTGTCTTTTTTCTGTTTTCTTAATAAGCTGCTGGTTATCTGTTCTAGTAATCTGTTTAATAGTAGTTTAAATAAGCTGTTTGGATTTGCTAATAGTTTGAATAAGCAGATTTTATTAAGTAGTAAAAATTTGTCATGTGCCTTGAAGTTGCTTTGTTTATTTAGTTTGAGAGGTAGATTACTAAGCTGCTAGAGCTTATAAGCTAATAAGCTTATTCAGCTTATTTCAAATAAGTTAGAGTTAAGATTTATAAAAGTTGTTTCTTAAAAAGTTAGTATAATAAGCTGTTTTTATATAAAAAGGATGCTAGTTGTTAGATTTCCAATGTTGCAGGACCTGTTCTGCCTATTTTCATAATTTCTGTTAGTATTTAATTTGCATAGTTAGTCCTTGTTAAATGCGCAGTTAGTCCTTAGTTAATTACATAGTTAGTCCTTCGTTAGTTTAATTGTTAGTCTAGTTAGTCCCAAGTCCAGGGACTATTTCTGTCAATAGATCAAACTTTGTGTTTTTTATAAAACTTAAATGTTTGGCCGCCTACCCTTATCTTTCTGTTTTGTCACTTTCGGCCCATGTGTTTTGGTTAAATTGGTTAGGTTAATAAAAAATAGTTTAATTAAATAATAAAATTAGGTTTTTTAGTTTAATTAGTTAAATTAGTTAATAATTACTCATTAAAAATTAGGGCTTTTAATAAAATTAATTTTCTGCATTATTTCTTTTTATAAAAAATAATTTTATATAATTTTTAGTTTAAGTTTTATATTTTTAAAAATTAATTTTCGAATTTAGTTTTTAATATTTCATTTTCAAAAATCAAATAAAAAGAAAAAAATAGAAAAATTAGTAATAAAAATGTTTTTCTCATCTTTTTAAGTAATTTAGAATTAATTTAGTTTAAAAAGTATTTTTCTTAGTTTTTATCAATTTAATTTCTATTTTTAGAATTTAATTTAGATTAAATAGTATTTAATTCATAAAAAAATCCGAAAAGCCCTTAAAAAATATTTTTCTTTTTCCTAAAATTTTCTTTAGCATTAAGTTAGGTTTAGGAATCTAGTTTAAATTCTTAGATTAACTGGTAATTTGTTTCTTAAATGTCGCATTTTATTTACTTTTGTAATTAGTTTAATTTGTTTATTAGTTGTTTAATTGTGCCTTTAATATTAGTAGTATAAATAAATCAAAAAAATATCTCTTTTCTTATTCAAATCAATCATTCCGAACGAGATCGAGGTTTCCATTGCATGAGTCGTTGGGGAAAACGACCCGGGTGATCATACTTACCCGGTCAAACATACGTATTATATATTATTTTATATATATTTTTGAGAGTGAATTTTATCAAGGTAACTTGGTAACTTTCTTAATTACTCTCGGGATTATATTTTTATGATATATTCTATAGTATAATACATTGCAATTCATGAGGGGGGCCTTGGATTCACTAACCTTAATTAAATGGAAAAGCCATTAGGGTTTGGGTGGTTTAGAGAGCACCTCGTGCTCTCATCTAAGGTACGCCCTCATAACCCTAACTTTCTACTAAAACCTAAACCGATTACTTACTCTCACGCCGGAGGATAATCGTGGGAGACAATCCCACGGTAAGCCTAACGGTGCTTTGTTTTCTTAGTGCGCAGGTCTCATACATCAAGACTTAATTGATACAGGAACCGAAGCCTAACAGTTCCGTATTATACCTAATTCGGACCTAATCAAGGATCGTCCAACTTTTGTATCAACAGATTGGCGCCATCCGTGGGACTCAACACTAAGAACACTGCCAAAATCTAGAATGACAAAGCAAGGAAACTTTACCCAGAGACTCCGCAGGTGCGAAAGAAGCAAAGCGACAAGAAGGATCTCTAAGAAGGCCTCTAGAATCGCCAATGCGCCACCATGATCTGGTCTCACAGCGATGGGACGCCCTGGGGACAACCAGTCAACACGCACAAATCCAGCACGGAAGGTCTTACAGCGTGCTACTTCACCACCCCTCCCCAAACGGTGCCTAGGGAGAATTACCACCGCAGCTCGCACCCTCCCACCCCCTGCGAAACAAGGGTCCAAGTTAGGGAATGACAAACTCACACTGGAGGTTCGTCTTGTCGCGACTGAACTAGCGTCGAGTGATTTCGTATCTCAAAAACTACGAGACTTTGGTCGCCCTCATGCAGAGGAAACAAAAGAGAGATCAAGGCCAGAGCTACAGGCCCGACTTAACTCTCGGTCCGGAGGACGAACTATCTCCACCGGCCACCAAAAGGAAGGGGGGGGGGGGGTGCTGGGAAAAGGGCGGAAAGGATATAACGTTCGACCTCCAGTATTCGGTAGAATCGGAAAGAAAGTTTCGGGTACTCAAACGGCTAACTTGCAGAACTTGGACACTCATGAAAACAATGACTGGCGCATCAGCGTCCGTGATAGGCTGGGCAGTCGCGATGTCCACAGCAGGCTTGGACAAAGGCACTCCCCGAGTGAAAGTCCTCCAAGTTCGGACTCCGAGGACAGTCGGCGCAAGCGCCGCAGAAGAGTAGTTCGGGGGGGATCGTCCGAGAAGACTCCTTAGGGAAACGGGACGCAGACACGGGACACTGGAAATCCAAGAACAAACATCGTAAAGACAAAGACGAAGATATGTCCCGTCTATGGCGTCGCCAAAAGGTCGACGCATTTACGCGGCGCATTAGCGATTTCTCGGAGGATAAGAAAAGGCGCATGCCTGCTAACGTAAAAACTTATGATGGGACAGGTGATCCTGACGACCATCTAAAAATCTTCGAGCAGCGGCCACTATTGAAAACTGGCCACAACCCGTGTGGTGCCACATGTTCAATTCCACGTTAGTAGGAAACGCGCGGAACTGGTTCAGCAAACTACCACGCAGAAGCATTGATGGGTTTGAAGAGTTGCGAAGGGTATTCCGCTTAAATTTTACTCAAAGGAAGAAGTGTGCCAATAACCCTGTCGAGCTTGCCAGGGTGAAACAGCGCCTAAGGGGAGTCCACCAAGCGCTACGTAGTGAGCGGCTATATTAAGGACGAATGCATACACCGTCAAGGCGTTGCCCAAAATTCTCAAGATCTTCCGTGTTTATGAAATGGAATAAATAACCCAGATCTTATCAATAGGTTGAATGATAGGGTTCCCTCAAACCTTTGATGAGTTGATGAAAACGAAAGGACTTATTCAAGGAGAAGCGCCGAATTTTTGCGGACAGCAAAAAAGGCTACTCAAACAACAGGTCACGGGGAACAGTTCAAGAGTGACAATCCAATGACAGAGTAGCAGTCGGCAACAACAGTACCGCGGATAGAGGGCGCGGGCTGGGTACGGAACGACAAGTACACCCCACTGAACAATGACCCCAAGGAGATACTCGCAACAGGAAGGTGCCAACTTCCCAAGCACCACCTTATGCGACACTCCAAAGAGCAAACGCGTGGGGAACGGATACTGTGAGTATCATAGCTAGTAAGGGCTCATACTACCATATGAGTGCGCTTCCTAACTGCGCAGCTAATTGACAAACTGGTTAAAGAGGAGATGGATCACTTGTGAAGACCATCAAGGAAAGGGAAGGATAAAACAACGGAGCGGAGGCATAGAAAGACGCACTTAGAGACAAGGCATGACACCTCTCTATGAGTGCAGTCATAGGCAGCGAAAAACTAAGCAAAAAGTCAGCCAAAAATTTTTCATGAAGTGGCATTTCTTTTCCCACTTTAACTGGGGAACAACGCAGTGGTGGGGCCACTTTACCATCGTGAATAAATGCAGCGGGGGTCACGGACATCCATCGCTGTACATGGATGGCGGAGCATCTGCGGACATACTGTACGAACATTGCTTCCAAAGACTGCGCCCATGAAGTAAAAAGTTCAGTTTTAACCCGGCCACGTCGTCGTGTTTGGACTGGCTTTCACGGGAGAAAAGATATGGTCATGGGGCAACTACGCTTACCAGTTTATGGTTGGCAATAGGAGCACTCCACAACTGCCTGGATGATTTTAGGTGATCAGATCTCCATTCGCCATACAATGGCATTATTGGAAGACCAGGGATCTCAGCGATACGCGCGGTCCCATCCGGCCCACGGGTTGCTCAAATTCTCCTATCGACGGCGGAATTGTCTACCATCTACACACCGCGCCATCGCTAAAGAATGCAACACAGTCACATGTGACGTGACGCAGACTCAGAGATAGCACGCAACCAAAGTGACAAACTTGAAAGGTCGCATTTATACGACTACCGGTGCAAGAAGTACTCGATCGGGGGGTCGCTGTCTGATACGAGTTAGAGGGCTGGTTGTGCGCACTCTGCAAAGAAACCTCGTATATCTTTGCATGGAACCAAAACACATGACTGGTGTGCCACGATTCGATCCACAGAACACAAGTTGTAATCGGACAAGGCATACTCCCCAAGTAATGCAGAAAAACGCGGACAAAGCTCCAGAGCGCGCTAAGGCTTCTGGAGGAGGTACATAAACTCGTGGAGGCAGGTATCATGCGAGAAGTCTATTACCATGACTGGCTCTCCAACCCAGTTATGCAAAAAGAGCGATGGTAGTTGGCGGATGTGCGTGGACTTCACTGACCTTAACAAAGCATATCCACAAGACTAGCTATCCACTACCGGAGATAGACTGAAAGTGGAGGTCCTTATGCGGATACCCTTAAGTCTTCTTGGAGTTATACAATGGGTATCACCAGATCCAAATGGCAAGGATGACAGGGAAAAGACAGCCTTTCACGCAAGTCAGGTGTCTAGTGCTATATAAGATGCCTTTTTGGCCTAAAAGAATGCGGGGTGCACCTAACTGCGTACTGGTAGATAAACGCGTTCGAGGGCAAGTGGCGTCCGCAACCTGGAAGTCTATGTCGATGACATGTTCTCAGGCCACACAAAGACGCAGTTGGTGCGCGGACATGTAGAAACTTTAGGGCTCTACGAAAAATCATTATGAAGCTAAATCCTAAAAAATGCACTTTTAGGCTACAGAAGATGTTCTCGGATTACTTGATAGAACCTGACGGCATCAAGCCTTTGTCAGAAAAAACATAAGTTGTCATCCAACTTCTTCCACCGCGCACGAGTGAGAAGTCCAGTCGTTAAATGGGAAGTTAGCCTGTCTTTGAACTGGTTCTATCCAAGTCAGCAGAAACAAGGTAGCATCCCTTGTTCAAAAACACTCAAGTAGTTACGAAGAAGGAGACCTTCCGTTGGACTACAGCAGCAGAAGGAATCATTCACGCAGCTCATAGCAGCATATAGCAGCCGCTTCCCACGCTAGTCGCACCCGACCAGGGGAGGATGTTGATCTATGTATGTAATCGACCATGCATGGGCATTTAGCGCCGTGCAACTGACAGATAGGCTCGTACAAACACTGTTATACTTCGTAAGTAAGGCACTCAAGGAAAACGGAGATCAACTATAGCGCAATGGAGAAGCTGAATCCTGGACGTTAGTATTTGCCGCCAAAAACTGCGGCAGAAGTTTTACAAGCGCCCCAAATGGTGGTAAGCACAGATCAACCCATCAAACAGGTTATCTCTAAACCTGATGCGTTCAGGGCGCTTGCAAAAGTGGAGCGTGTTGCTAGGGGAGCATAACATCTCTTATAGGGACCTACGCCAGCAAGTGATAAGGACAGTAATGGCGAATTTTCTCATCAAAAAAACAGAAAACGTATTGCTGTACTCCCCAGAGCGAAGTCAAACTTCAAGACCATGGCTTTGTTTACGGATGGCTCGTATGCGTGGAAGGGTCGGGCGGGGCCTCATCTCTCACTAACCGGAAGAATGGATTCATACGCACTGCGCTTGAATTCACAGCAACGAACAATGAGGCGGAGATACGAAGCCCTAATTACGGGACTACGCATTGAGCTCGGAAAATTTATAATTTTTGAATTTTATTTAAGGGAGGGATTTGTGCTGTGAGTTCGCGTACCTTTCCTTTTCTCGTGTTCGTCCGCCTTTCGTTTTACTTTCTAGGACCTTCTTACAGTTGTACAGTAATCTTAGAAGGCGAATGTGGACTCCCGTTTTGTAGCCAACCCATTTGTTGGGCGAATATGTGGCCTAAAGAAGACAACATGATTCAATCCTTCGACAAGGACCAAGTCGCTAATCAGGCTTTGATAGATTCACATTAGGCACGTTCTAGAGGTGACAACAAAAAAGCAGATGCCTTAAGTAAGATCGCATCCACAAGCTTCGCGCACCTATCAAAGCAGGTGTTGGTCGAAATCTTGAAGAACAAATCCATCTCGGAGATGGAGATATCTACGGTGATAGAAGAGCAGGATCCTACGTGGATGACCCCTATCATCGAATTCATAAGTAAGGGCACGCTCCCTCATGACCAAAAGGATGCCCGGCGAATACGCCGCACGGCGCAGAGATTCGAACTTCGAAATGGTGTCCTCTATCGACGTTCGTTCCTACAACCATGGGCTCGAGCGTCGGACCTATTCAGGCAGACTATGTGCTCTGCGAGATTCATGCGGGTTCATGCAGTATGCACTCAGGACCACGATCTGTAGTAGCAAGAGCCTTACGGTCTGGGTATTACTGGCTCACCATGCACCGCGACGCGCGTGACATGATAAAAAAATGCAATGATTGCCAAGTACATAGACCAATCCTGCGCCAACCACAACAGGAGCTAACACCCATCATCTCACCGTGGCCATTCCACAAGTGGGGTATCGACATCGCTGGTCCCTTCCCTGTTGCAGTGGGAGGATTGAAATTCTTTATCGTGGCTATAGACTACTTTACTAAATGGATCGAGGTGAAAGCGGTCGCCACAATCACAGGGAATCAGGTAAAACGATTTGTTTGGGATAACATTGTGTGCCATTTTGGATTACCTGGAGAAATAGTTTCGGACAATGGGAAACAATTCTGTGATAACCCGTTCAAAGACTGGTGCACGAGATTAAGCATTACACAGCGTTTTGCGTCGGTTAAACACCCACAGACCAATGGTTTGGTTGAGCGTGCTAATCAAAGTCTAGGCGAAGGAATCAAAGCGCGCCTGGATAGACATAAAGGCAGGTGGGTAGAGGAATTGTCACATGTCTTGTGGGCACATCGCACAACAATCAAAGTTAGCACAGGGGACACTCCCTTCTCTCTTGTCTATGGGACGGAAGCCGTTATACCAGCCGAAATCGGAATGCCAACTATTCGTACCGCGGAGGTCAATATCGCAACCAATGACGACGAGCGACGTATAGACTTGGACATATTGGAGGAAAGGCGCGAACAAGCAGCCATACATGAGGAAAAAGCAAAGTTACAAATGAAGGGATACTATGACGCTAAAGTTCGAGGAGTCTCATTTAGACCAGGAGACTTCGTGTATCGTGCTAACGACGCAGCCACGGGAGACACATGAAAGCTGGGCCCAAAGTGGGATATGGACCTACGAGGTTTGTACGGAAGCACTTGGAAAAGGAGCATACATGCTGCGTGACTGGATGGGGTTGAGTTAGCCCCGATCGTGGGGGAATATCGGCAATTCTCAAGAAAGGCTATCTTCTAGGAAGTGCTCACTGAGTTTATACGTAACATATGTTTTTTTTTAAATGTTTTTTAATTTTTGAAGTACTAATTTACATGTCGCGGTTTCTGGCTAACTCGCGACACAATTCACTTTACATGCTTATTGTGTGTCTATCTATTTATGTAACAATATTGTTGTTACCTTATTCTGTGCCTACGCGGCGTGCATGCACTATATAACCCCGATGGGCAAAGGATGAGTAACATCTAAATGATCGTTGAGTAGAGGGTTGCCAAACCCTTCAACATTGGATCATGAATCCTTGTTAAACACCTTTCTTCTCAAGACGTTTGGAGTATGTTTAAATGCGCATTCCCGATGATGCCAGCAGTGACACGGTGCACGTTTAACAAATTAGGAGTCAAAACTTTTGACTTCTTGATATGGTATTAGCGGTACTCCGCATGTAATTGTAACGTCAACCCATACATGTAAACTTAGCATATTTTACAGTCATGAACTTTGTAATGACTATTGATTCGTCAGATAGTATATATATAAAATACTAGGCAAATCCAAACTCTTCACCCTTGACCAAGGTAAAAAGTCAAGACCTACTTAGAAATAAAATATATAAGAGAGAATCAATTATAAAAAGATTCCGGAAGAGATATTCCCGGGTCGTATGTCCCAACGAGGCTGCAATTGAAAATTATCCTGGTTTGATGAGAAATTGAATGATGGAGAATATATGATGGAAACACTGATATAATTACAACTAAAATTAATTAAATAAAACCTAATTTAATCTACGGGAAACAGATATAGGAAATGGGGATCTTAAAAACTACGGGAAACAAAATTAGTTATAGGGAAATCCTAAAATTAAATCTATACTAAAATACGGGGAACAAAATCAGGTATCGGGAAACCTAAATACTAAAAATTAAGAAAATAAATGCTAAATTAAATTAAAAATAAAAATTAAATTCTAATTAACTTAATTTGAAAAATAAAGAAAACTAGAATAAAAACGGAGGTCGTTTGAATGCTAAAACGAAAAGAAAAAAATAAAAAAAAAAAAAAAAAAAAAAAAAAAAAAAGGAAACGGTAAAACGTACCCGGTAAAACGGTGTCTAAGACTGTGATTTTCAAGAAAATAAAGCTATACTAAATTTTATATTTTTCTAGACACTAAATGACAAAAGAAATTTTACAAAAAGAAAAAATAATTTTTTTATTAATTTTCTGATTTTTTATGAATTTTATACAGATTCAAAATACTAATTAAAAAATAAGAAAATAGAAAGTCAAAAAATAAAAGTTATAAAAATTCTGAAAAAATAAAATTAAATAAAGAAAAAGTTAACAATTCTAAAAATATAAAAATGCCCAAATTTTACTGATTAAATTAAAAGTAATTAAACTAATTAATTTTAAACCTAATTTAATTATTTAAATTAAATAAAACTAACTAAAGTTAACCTAAGGGACTAACAGTGAAAAGGACACAAGGACAAACGGGGTAACAGGCTATCTAACCACAGGGACTAACAATGTTAACTATAAAAGAAGAAATTACACAAATGGTCCCTGAAGTGGACCCCGATTACAAAGGTAGTCCAAACAGCTTATTATGCAAAAGCTATAAAAGAAAACTTGTTAAGGGGCTTAAGGGGAACATTTTTCATAAAAGGAGTATAAGCTGAAATGAACTAAATAAGCTAGAAAAGTGAGCTTAATGGGGCTGCAAAAGCTAAATAAGCTTATAGCTTATTTTTCTTTCTTTTTGGGGTTTAAGCTAACAAAATAAGCTAACATCTATGGGGGACAGTTAATAAGGAGAGGGGAGCCCTAAATAAGCTAAAGTAACCTATAATAAGCCCTAAAATAAGCTATTCTATTGTTTAAGCTTAAAATGTGCTTTTAAAAAGAAAACAGAAAAAGGTGAACTTTAAGCTAGATTTAAGCTAAGCTAAAGAGTGAGTTAAGCTAAGAAAGCTTGGGGATTTAAAGAACTAGTAATAAGCTACAATAAAAAGCTAAAAATCCTAAGTGCTTAATACAAAATAAGCTAGATAAAAGAGGCTGAAAATGGTGCTCAGCACCAGGGGAGCATGCAACAGTGGCTAGGGGGCTTTTTGGGCTTATGCAAATAAGCTCTTAAGAGCTTTTTAGCCAAAACAAATCACAAACAGAATTAAAGGGCATATAATTAAGCTTATTTCCAAAATTTGAGAGCTTAGGAAACAATATAAGCTGCTGAATTTGTGGCTTAAAAAGGAGGGGTCTAAAAAAATTTGCAAAGCCAAATTTTTGACTTATGCTTGGTGAGGTTAAAAGACAGAATAAGGGGTCTTCTTTTTGGCTTCTTGTAACTCAAACAACACAAGAAATAAGGTGCTTAAGCTGTTTCAACAGCTTAAGCCCTTATGGTCACTTTGGCTCATTTAAATTTTGACAGAATATAGAAAAGGCACAAAAACTTATTTTAGAACTAAGAGTGGTGATTAAAGTGGCCTAATGAAGCCCACACACTCAGCCAAAGTTGGCTGAGTGGTTACAACCCATAACCAACCCAAAATGACCCATTTTCATGCTAAACCAAACACTCCCTTAATTTATAAAAAAGGTTTTTTAACTGTTTTTTATGGGTAATTAAGCTGAGAAAGGGATCACAAATGAATTTTAATAACTTTTAACATATGTTTAAACAACTTAAACAGAATTAAACAGCCTAAATCATAGTTCAAATTTCGACAATGGTGATTTTCACAAACTTACTTAACTTTGATTAAAACTGAAAGTATTACAATGAAATCTTAAAAAGAAACTGAGTACGATAATTATAAAGCAAGCTTAAGTAAAATTTAGACTAAGAAAGTAAAAAACAAGATGTGTTGGTTCGGCTTGGTCTTGGCTCTTTTATACAAGCTCTTTTGCCTTCTCTTTGTCTTGGGCTGTGCTAGCTGTGAGTGTACAACACTTTTCAAGCAATCCTAGCCATCCATTCGCCTTGTAGCATTCTTAGCCATTGAAGGGGTGCTTCGGGTTGAGTGATTTTGCCCGGGAAAGGGTTATAGGGGCATTGGGTTGTGGGGAATGGTGAGGGTGAGCTGGTGGTAGTACTTGGGAGGTGGTTTGGGAAGAAAAACCATGGGAAAGGGGTGGTTTGATTTTGGCGGGTACGGGGTGTACAGTTTTATGGTTGCAGGATTTTAAAAGTAATGTTTGGGGAAGAGGCAATTTCAGTCCCTCAATTCTTTCTCTCTTTTCATTTCCTTTTAGCCCGATTTTAGTTATAAACATGTTTGGAAAATAACAGCTTTGGTCCTTGTCTTTTATAACTAAAAGAGTAAAAGAGGTTTTAGTTATTTACAAAAATGGTCCCTGCTGTTTATATAGAAAAAGAAGTAAAGGAAGTTTAAGCAAATTGCAAAACCAGCCCTTGTGTTTTATTTCTCTATTTTCCTTTTTAAAACAACTTTCAAAATTGGCAGTTTAGCCCCTAAAGTTTTATAAAAAAGGATTTTGGGCTTTTGTTGGGCTTGGGTTTTGTACTGGGCTTTTGGGATTTGTATTGGGCCCACTGGGTTTGGGTTTGGGCCCAATAAGGTACAGGTTTGGTTATTGGGCTTTTTCAAGCCCAATAAGGTTATGGAGGGGGGTTTTGTGTGTCAATTGGTGAGATTGGCTGTAACTGGGCTTTGGATTGGGCCTTCAAGTCTTTCACTAGTTTTTGTATTGCACACCAAATGGGCTGTTGTATTGATTGAGGGCCCATTTGCTATCTTTCCCAGTCTTCATAATTTATTACTATTGGGCTTGTTCCCGCCATCAGATGGGTTAAGATTGCATTCATTAGTATCTCTTCAGTTCGTCTCCTGTTTTTGTACTGTCTGATTTCTTTAGTATTGACTCTGATTTGACATTTTTCGGACTTTGGCCTTTGATTTTGCAACAGTCTTTTCCATTCCTTTGTCAGTTTTGTCATTTTTTGCTTGGTTTATCGGTCTTTTTGTTGATAAATCACTTCGTGCACAATACCAATGCAAACAAACATATATTTGGGCAGATTTTTTCTGTGTTTGGTATTTAAGCTCGTTTTAGAGGTAATAAGATATGTGTAATTAAGCACTTATCATAATCCCCAAACAAGGTATTGTGTGTCCTCAGCAATGTTATGAAGTAAACACTGTAAGCCCCGTTTTCACCATTTTTGTTTTACAACTAACTACAATAATATTTTGGTTTTCTCATTTTTTAGAACAAGTTTGACCTTTCTTTATTTATTATATTGGGTTCATAGAATGAGAGCGCCCGTAGTGTGTCTTCGGATGTCTGAGGATAATTTCATCGTCCTCGATTTTTCCCAAGTTTCCAAGCTAAGCAATTAAACAAGTCATTGTCGATGTAATGTTTAGATGTTAGGCCCCACTTACCTTATGACTTTGTGAATTTTCAACTCCAACTTGGATATACGATTGAAATGCGTGTACTCATTTAATTTAACCATAGACCAACTTTATTTTCAATAGTCTTAATTCAGGAATGAATATGACTCAAAGCAATCAACTTTTAAGATTCGTAACTTGATTTCGAGATTTAAACTTTAGAACTTTTGCAACATTTTAACTTATAATCATAAGTTCTTTAAAGCTTAGGAAATGCGTTTTGTTTAGTTTAACCCTACATCGTGGTTACAGAGCAGGTTATCACAAAACGACGGTGTTCTTAGTTTGGAAAACCCACCACGTTGCTAGCGTAGTGGGAAATCACATCATAACACCTATATTCCTAATATGGCTAAGGGATTGGTGTTCTTAGTTGGAATAACCTACCTAGACCTTTCTCCAGTGAGATAATCAGACACACCAACATCACTAGAAGTAAAGAGTCTTTGTTTGAACCCCCACTCGTTGCTAGCGGAGTGGATATCACGACACATCTTTTAATGCTCCATACTATCAACTGTATGCTTCATGGCAAAAATTTCAATATTCGTGCATTTGCATTACATTTCATTCATGCTTCTTTGTCATTTATCTTTTAAATTACTATTAAATCTCGCTTTGAAAACTCAAGTTACAGATTTGAAGCTTTTTCTCGAAAACATCCGATGACTTAGTTGAATTAAATTGAGCACGTTATGAATTAGGGGGGATAAGAAATTTTAGGGAGAGAAAAACCACAAGTTACTGCGTATAAACAGTTTTTAGAAGGGAATCTTGCCTTAGCACAGTAAACTTCATATTTTAACTCTAATCTATTTCTGTTCTTCACATTTTTAAATTCATAGCTATAGAATTCGTGAAAGCTTGGCCTACAGGTACTAGCTAGGGCTAATCACGCCTGTATTCATTGTCAATTAATTTATTCTTATTCTACCAAAAGAAAGCAAAACTGTGACAAACACACCTTATTATATTTTGAAATTTTTCAATTTTTTTAATTTTTTTGGTTTTGGTGGTAAAAAACGGGTGTAATTTTTGCTGCAGGCAACAATCAAATCGAAGATACCCCCCCAAACTAGAACTAAACATCGTCCTCGATGTTTTGAAGGGTATTACATTAATCCTAAGGCCATTTATGAGGTATGCCAAAAGATAAAACGTTAGTCGATAAGATTAGGATATCGGATTCCCAATTGAAGCTGAAGATGTGAAACTCTTGATGAATGACAAAACTGAGAGTCTTCACAATCCGGGCAATCCTGGACAATAACAACAACATGGAAACACGGGTAATGGAAAAGACAAGCTATCTTACACAACAACAACACTTATTTATATTACAACTACGGATAAGCATGGGGTGCCTCCCACGAAGCGCTTGTTTAGGGTCGCGATGCTTGACCCATCACAAGGATTTATTGATCCTTGGGGAAAGTTTGGAGATCTGGAACTACCAAGTGTGGTACGTTCCCTCCAAAGTAGTGCTTGACGCGATGACCATTCACTTTGAAATTTGGCCCGTTGGCTTGAGAAAGCTCAACAGTGCCGTATGGAAATACTCTAGTGATGGTGAAAGGGCCATTCCAACGGGATTTTAGTTTGCCCGAGAAAATCTTTAATCTGGAATTAAAGAGGAGGACTCGATCACCGATGTTGAAAACACGGTTTTTGATCTTAGAGTCATGGAGCCTCTTTGTTTTGGCCTTATAGATCAAAGAGTTCTCATAGGCATGATCACGAAGTTCATTAAGTTCATTGAGTTGAACTTTCCGGTGATCACCCGTAATTATAGGATCGAAGTTTGCTTGCTTTAAGGCCCAGTAGGCTTTGTGCTCAAGCTCGATCGGAAGATGGCATGCCTTTCCATACACAAGCTTGTAAGGAGTACACCCGATGGGTGTTTTGTAAGCTGTGCGGAAGGCCCATAGTGCATCATCTAGTTTGTCCGACCAGGAGGCACGGTTTTCACCTATGGTCCTTTCAAGGATTCTTTTCAAGCCACGATTTGATACTTCCACTTGCCCACTTGTTTGTGGGTGATAAGCGGTGGAGAGACGGTGAGTAACTCCATATTTCTGCATGACCTTTGCAAACTGGTCATTACAAAAATGGGTTCCGCGATCACTTATGATTGCACGGGGAGCACCAAATCTGGCGAAGAGAGATTTCAGAAATTTGCAAACTACTCGGGCATCATTGGTGGGGAGCGCTTTCGCTTCAACCCATTTTGACAAATAGTCGACTGCCACGAGAATATACTTGTTCCCTCGTGAAGACGGGAACGGGCCCATAAAGTCGATGCCCCACATGTCAAAGATTTCACAAACTTGGATGGAGTTTTGAGGCATCTCATCACGTTGTGAAGTTTTTCCTTGACGTTGGCACGAGTCACAGTTCTTGACAAACTCGTGGGCATCTTTATAGATGGTGGGCCAGAAGAAACCGGAGTCAAAGATCTTTTTGACTGTGAGGTTTGCACCATGATGTCCCCCGGTGGGTCCATTGTGGCAAGCTGAGAGAATCTCAACAAGAGCTTCATTGCCGTGCACACATCGACTGATACTTGATCCGCAGCAAATTTTAAACAAAAGGGGTCATCCCAAAAATTAATGTTTCACGTCTTTGAAGAACTTATTCCTTCTGTGGGGTTGACATGCCCTTACACAACGAAGTTAACCCGCGTATAATTTGCAAAGTCGTCAAACCACGGGTTCTAAGTCCTCCACGAAAGGTCACCAATTTTAACGTCTCAAGAGGAACACTTTAATTTATCTCTTTAGGATCATTGACGTTTTCATACGGTTTTCCCAATACTGGACAGATGATCGGCGCGAGTTCTCGGCTCTTTAGTATCCGAGAACTTTGAAGTCAAATTCTTGGAGGAGAGGAACCCACCGGAGCAATCTCGCCTTGGCATCCTTTTTTGCAAAGAGATACTTAAGGGCGGAATGGTCCGTATGCACTATGCTTTTGTTCATGATGAGGTAAGACCTGAATTTTCGAAGGGCATACACATGGCAAGTATTCTTTTTCCTGTCGTAGATAGTTCGTTTTGTGCTTCAATCAAGGTCTTACTAGCATAGTGGATAGGCCGATAAATGTTTCTCATGACGTTGCCCCAAAACTGCAACCTAGGCGAAATCGCTTGGCATCGCACATAACTCAAGGGAGGCCCAGTTTGGAGCAATCAAGATTGGACTTCCGTAATCTATCTTTCATGTTTGGAAAGCTCGAATGCATCATCGAAAAAGATAATGAGAATATCGTTCTCAAGGAGATGGGTCATTGGCGATATTTTTGAGAAATCCTGAATGAACCGCCCGGTAAAAACCGGCATGACCGAGAAAACTCCTAATTCCTTTGACGGTGGTGGGATGAGGTAATTTTGCAATGACATCGATTTTGGCTTTGTCAACCTCAATCCCTTTCTTAGAAATCTTATGGCCCGAGGGACAACGCCCTCTTTGACCATAAAATGGTAGTAAGCTCTTCTCCCAGTTTAAGACTTAAGTTGGTTGTCTCACACCTTGAAGCTGTGGTCTAAACGGAGAGGCATTTTTTGGAAAGAATTCCCAATAGAACCGAGAAGTCGCCATAAAGACTCCATCGTCTTCTCAACCATGTCATGAAGATTGCTAACATACGATCGTTAAACGTGCCGGAGCTTGCATAGCCGAAAAAGGCATGCGACGGTAGGCAAACGTTCCGTAGGCAATAAAAGTTGTCTTATTCTTGAATCACGGGGGTCAATGGGGATATGAAATACCCGGAGAAACCTCGAGGAAACATAGATAATTCATTCCCTGCTAATCTCTCAAGCATTTGGTCCATGAACGGTAGAGGGAAGTGGTCTTTGCGGGTGGCTTCATTTAACTTACGATAGTCAATGCATACCCGCCATCCGGTAACCAAACGAGTTGGAATCAACTCATTTTCCTCGTTCACTACCACAGTCATTCCTCCCTTCTTTGGTACACAATGTATCGGGCTAACCCAGGGACTGTCGGAGATAGGGTAAATCAATCCAGCTTCGAGAAGTTTTTCAACCTCCTTTTTAATAACATCGTGGATTTTTGGATTTACTCTTCTTTGATGTTGGACTGCTGGTGCATAGTCTTCTTCCATAAGAATCTTGTGGGTACAAAATTCCGGGTTGATACCCTGAATGTCAGAAAGTTTCCAAGCGAGAGCTCGCTTGTGGGACTTTAGCACCTTTATGAGAGCGGATTTTTCCTCAACATCCAACTCTTTAGCAATATGACGGGCAACTTGTTGTCGCCCTCCAAAAATGCATACTCGAGATGGGGAGGCAGTTCCTTGAGTTCAACCTCAGTAGGTTCATCAACGGAAGAATTGGCTGTATTAGTTTCACAGACTTTAAGCTCAGTTCGGACTTCTGGGAGATAAGTTCCTTGACTTGGAGGGGGAAGTGGTGGTTCACTATTCAAGATGGCTTCTAGAATAAGAATGTCCCCCTCAGGATCATAGTAGAATGGATTATATGCTGGACAATCCGGATCATCTGCTAGACCAAGGAAAGAGTCGGCTTCTTCGAGAAGCAGGAAATCACTATCCCCAAATGGAGTTAGGGTAGGAGAAGAAGTAGCAACAATTGGATCATAATACGGAGTGGAATTTCCACTCGCGATTATATCAGTAAAACCAAGAACTTCTTGAGAGTATTCCTCACAAGCCATATCAATGACGTCAATCTTGTTTGCCGTCATGTGAGTGTAATTGGCCGAGTATCTCGAAGTCTGATCCAAATTGTAAGTGATGGCTTCACTTCCTATTCTAAGAGTTAATTCACCCTTGTGCACATCAATCAAAGCACGACCGGTTTTTAAGAAGCACCTCCCGAGAATTAAAGGGACTCGGGGGTCTGGCTCAAAATCTACAACCACAAAGTCGGCTGGAAAGTGAAATACACCAACTTTAACGGAGATGTCTTTTGCAATTCCCATTGGTTTAGAAATTGATCGATCCGCAAGTTCGAGTGTCATGCAAGTTGGAGTAAGATCAGGAAGTGAAAGCTTTTCCCAGACTGAAAATGGCATTAGATTAATGCTAGCACCGAGATCGGCTAATGCTAAGCATTCATCCATCCCTGGAAATTCACAAGGAATCAGGAACTTGCCGGGGTCTCCAAGTTTTCTGGGTAACTTGTTCAAGATGACCGCCGAACAATGTTCATTCATCGAAGTTCGAGCTAGACAGGGTTCATTGGAAGTTCGAGCCACTTCAGTAAGTTTCTCTTTATTCCCAAGTAAGGTTCTTAGAGTCGAGGCGAATTTGGGCATCAAAACAAGAGCATCCGTAAAGCTAATCTCGAAACTCATCTCTTTGAAGATTTCATAGAATTTGTCGATTTGTTCATTAGCTTGATTACGGCTCTTTTCATTATCACGCCTCGAAGGATATGGAAGAGAAACTGAAGGTTTAGTGTTTGGCACGGGAGCAACAACAGGAGCAACAATGGGCTCAAGAACTGGATTACGAGACTGAATTTGAACAACAGGAGGTTGGACGTCTTCGGTGCTTCCGTTATTAGCAGGAGGCATCGTGTCCTTTGTCACCTCGGTGTCATGATTAACTGTTTTCGGTCCTTGGATGGTAACACCACTTCGGGTAGTGATACCTTTTAAATCTTCCTTTGGGTTGGTAACAGTGTTACCAGGAAGAGTTCCAGAACCGGAAGTAGAAGCTGTATTAGCAGTAACAAATTTTGAAAGCATGTCAGTCAAATTTGCCATTTGGGATTGCAGGTTTTGACCTTGGTTTTGCATGTTTCTCAACACTGCATCATTGGCCGTGACATATCTTTCAAAATCTGTTTTTGACACACCGTGTGTCTGAGGAACGGGGGCTTGATAAGCTGGAGACTGATTAACCTGGGGTCTATGAAGTTGATTCTGACTGAAATTGGACTGATTAAAATTTCCACCTCTGTTTTGGTTGAAATTGCTCTCCCGGTTTTGGTTAAAGTTATTCCCCCGATTGAAATTGTTAGCATTATTAGCTTGAGAGTTCTGAACGGGTGGAAAACCTGGAGGTCTAATATGATTTGAAACCATTTGAGGTCGGAAATTGGAGCTTACTTGGTTGTAATTAGCTGCAGCGGCTTGTGACACATACTCAGAAATGTTGTCCCGATAAACGTTGCCATGAGTGGCTGGACAGTTTTGGTGAGAATGGGCACCACCGCAAGTAACACAACTTAGCTCAACTGCTTTGACAGGTGCAGGAGCTGGAGCTGGAGCAGAAGCTTGGTTCTTCTTGTCTAAGAGCAATGCTCGGACAATATCCTTTAGTTCAGCAACATCAGATGAAACAGCTTGGGTGGAAGAGTTCGTACTTACCTTGGCAACAACTGCCTTAGCTCGTGTTTGACGAACTTTGGACTTGCTCTCGATGATTTTTAAACATTCGCGAGGCATTTTGTCCAAAAAGTTTCCACCTGCTGCGGAGTTCAATGAATCTTGATCATTAATGTTCAAAGCATTATAGAATGTATCAAGTTGATGCAATTCTGAGAATCCATGGTGTGGACATGCCCTAAGTAGATCATTGAAACGATCCCAAGCCTCATAAAACGATTCATCGAACCTTTGCTGAAATCTGGTGATCTCATTGCGAAGATTCGTCGTTTTAGAGGGAGGGAAAAACTGGTTGATGAATTTGGATACAAGATCGTCCCAAGTTTGAATGGATCGAGGGGGTTCTTTTTCTAGCCATATTCGGGCTGCTCCCTCGATAGAGAATGGAAAAAGCATAAGCTTAATCGTAGCAATTGGAACATTGGGGACCCTCATTGTGGAGGTGATCTTGTTGAAGTAACGGATATGAGCATGCGGGTCTTCTTTGTCATGACCGAAGAACTGTTTGTTCTGGACAAGATTGATTAACCCATGCCTCAGTTCGAAATTGTTTGCCACAATTTCAGGAATAAGGATTGCGTCCTCGTACCCCTCGGTGGGTGCTTGGAGCAATTGAGCCATAGTTCGAGTGTCTGCCATTGGCTCTACGTGAGGATCTTCCTGAAATGGGTATTCAATACGAAGAGGTTCGATAATAACTGGCGGTTCTTCTGGTGGAGGACGCTGCTCACGGGACTGAGATCGAGTGCGCATGCACAAAATGGAAATAAAAAAGAAGTTACACTAATTTTTTTTTGGATATTTGATTTAAAATTTATTCCACAAATCTATTTTAAAACGACATGAGATAGACCATCTTAAGCCAAATAATCGAATCTTACTCACTAGCTCTCAGATGAAAAACGCACAGGTGAGCGGAGGAGTAGAATTAGCTCGAAGCATATTTCTCCTTTCGGGTCGTAGTTCATCAAAGGAACAACCCTCCTTAACCCCACCTCTATAGTTGTTAATCAGAAGGAGTGACCGTATATCGTAAGTGGACACAGAAGGGAGGGCAAGTTTTAAATCTTTGGTTCGATGGGAACTCAGCAGTGCACCGGAACTTATTATGTAAATACCTCAGTGGAGAATATTATATGTTGGTATTTTACCAAAGTAGGAATTTTAATTTTTTATGAACAATTTGGGAGGGGGGGGGGGGTGGGGGGGGGGGGGGGTGGGTGATTTTTGATTTTTTGGTTTTTTTTTTTTTTTTTTTTTTTTTTTTTTTTTTAGTTTATATGAAGACGTACGAATAGAAAGAAAAGAAAAATATTTTAGTTTTTTTTTTTTTTTAAAGAATATATTTAACAATAAGACAAGGTCAGATCAAAGTCGGATAAAAATCGTAGCAATGCGATCCCGCGGCAGCGCGCCAAAAATTGATTCGTTAGATAGTATAAAAGATATAAAATAACCACAAAGTAAAATCGCAACCAAATGCCCCTTAAACCAAGTGCAAAATCAAAATCTACACAAAGAGATTAAATATATATACACAAGTAAGAATCAATTATAAAAAGATTCCGGAAGAGATATTCCCGGGTCGTATGTCCCAACGAGGCTGCAATTGAAAGCGTAATCCTGTTGATGAGAATTGAATATGGAGAATATGGTATGATGGAAAACACTGATATAATTATCTAACTCAAAATTAATTAATAAAACCTAATTTAATCTACGTAAACGGATATAGGAAATGGGGATCTTAAAAACTACGGGAAACAAAATTAGCTATAGGGAAATCCTAAAATTAAATCTATACTAAAATACGGGGAACAGAATCAGGTATCGGGAAACCTAAATATTAAAAATTAAGAAAATAAATGCTAAATTAAATTAAAAATTAACATAAATTCTATTTAACTTAATTTGAAAAATAAAAGAAAACTAGAACTAAAACGAGAGTCGTTTTTTGAAATGTAAACGAAAAGAAACGTAAAACGCACTCTTACGGTAAAACGGGTCTAAGACTGAAATTTAAGAAAAATTAAGCCTACACTAAATTTTATATTTTTCCTAGACACTAAATGACAAAAGAAAATTTTATAAAAAAGAAAAATATTTTTTTATTAATTTTTGGATTTTTTTATGAATTTATAAAGATTAATAACTAATTAAAACTAAGAAAATAGAAAAAGACAAAAAATAAAAGTTATAAAAATTCTAAAAAAATAAAATTAAATAAAGAAAAAGTTAACAATTCCTACAAATAAAAAAATGCCCAAAAGTTACTGTTTAAAATTAAAGTAATTAAACTAATTAAATTTTAACCTAATTTAATTAATTAAATTAAATAAACCTAACTATAGTTAACTGCTGTTAAAACAAAAGGACTAACAGGGAAAAGAGACAAGGACTAACGGGGCAATTAAATACTAACCTTAGCTACTAACAGTGTTAACAATAAAAAGGGAAATTTACACTAATGGTCCCACGAGTTTGACCCGATCACAAATCATGTCCAACGAGCTTATTACAAACAAGCTATAAAAGCAAACCTGTTAAGGGCTCTCAAGGGAGTCTTTTTTGTAACAGCACGTTAATCGTTTTTACTCACTAAAGTAAGCTAGAAACTTAAGGCGTTTTGGGGCTGACAGAAGCTAAATAGAGCTTATGAGCTTATGTTTCTTTCTTATTTGGGAGTTAAGGCTACAAATATAAGCTAGAAAACTAGGGAATATGAGACTGACACTAAGGAGCCCTGAGATAACTATGACAACCTAAATAAGCCCTAAAATACGCTGGAATTAGATAAGCTATGCTGCATTTTAAAAAGAAAAGCAGAAAAGGCCTACTTTTGAGCTGCTATTAATTACTCAATAAGCAATCTAAGTTAAATAAGACTGCTAAACACTAGAACTACCTACAAGCTATAAGTAAAAACACTAAGAACCTAGGGCTTAGTATTAAATAAGCTAGAAAAGTGGGGCTGAATTATGGTGCTCAGCACCAGGGGAAGGCACACAGTGGCTTAAGGGCTTATTCAGCTTAACTCAATAAGCTCATAAGAGCTTTTTAGCCAAAACAAACCACAAACAGATTAACAAGGGATGCAAATGAGCTTATTTTCAAAGTATGAGAGCTTAATGCTTAATTAAAACTGCTGATAATGGGGCTTAAAAATGGGGTTTTTCAAAAATTATGCATATTAACTTTTTGACTCATACTTGGTCAAATTAAAGGGACAGAACAAGGGGGTGGATAAAATGGCTAGAAACAACACCCATAAGCACAAAAACAATGTGCTTAAGCTGCATAAGCAGCTTGAGCACTTAAGCTCACTTTGGCTTATTTAAATTTTGACAGAATACCAAAGAGACTTAAAAACTTATTTTAAAACTAAAAGTTGTGATTAAAGTGGTCTAATAAACCCCACACACTCAGCCAAAGTTGGCTGAGTGGTCATAACCCATTATAAATCCCTTTTGACCCATTTTAAAGGTTAAACCAAACACCCCCTTATTTATATAAAAAAGGAGTTTTAACTGATTTTTGGTAAAAGAGGGCAGAGATAATTGATTACAAGTGGATTTTAATAACTTTTAACACATATTTAAACAATTTAAACAGAATTAAACAGCTTAAATTATATTTCAAAGTTCGACAATAGCAATTTTCACAAACACTCTTAACTTTTATTAAACTGAAAGTATTACAACAAAAAACTTAAATAAACTGAGTACAACAATTTTAAAGCAAACTTAATTAAATTTTTAAACTACAAAAGTAAAAACAGGGATTCGGTTGTCGGCTTGTTCTCTTCTCTTTTATAGAGGCTCAAAGCCTTTCTTTGTTTCTTGGGGTGTGTTTGTTGTGAGAGTACAAAGCAAATCCTAGCCCTTTGCTTGCAAGTTGGTGTACTTCTGGCTCAATCTCAACATGAAGGCTCTTCGGGTTGTGTAAGGATTGCCAGGGTGGAGGTATAAGGGTTTATGGGGAGTGGGAAAACCGGGTAGTGGGGGTAGCTGTGAGTGTACAAAGAGGGAGGTGGTTGGGATGACCGTGGGAAAGGGAGGTATATTTTTGGCGTAAACGGGTTGAGTACAGTTATGGTTGCAGATTTAAAAGGAAAGTTGGGGACAGGTGCAAAAGCACCCCCATCTTTCATTCTCTTTTTCATTTTCTTTTTAAAGCCAAATTTAGTTATAAATAAGTTGGGAAAGTGGCACTTTTGGCCCTTGGTCGTTTATAACAATAGACTTAAAAGGAGGTTTTGCAAATTGCCAAAAAGGGTCCCCGTCTGGTTTTTATAACTAAAAGAAATAAAAAAAAGGAAGTGTTGGAAAATTGCAAAACAGCCTTGTGTTTTTATTTTATCTATTTTTTTTCCTTTTAAAACACCCTTGCAAACTTGGCATTTTGACCCTTTTTCTTTTTTTTTTCATTTTTAATTATAAAACAAGGTTTTAAAATTTACATTTTTGGTCCTTATGTTTTATAAAAAGGGTATTGGGCTTGGGTTTTGTGTTTGGGCTTGTATTGGGCCCACTGGGTTTGGGTTTGGGCCCAATAAGGTTTAGGTTTGGTTATTGGGCTTTTTCAAGCCCAATAAGATTATGAAGTGGGTTTGTGTGTACAATGGCTGAGATTGGCTGTAACTGGGCTAGATGGGCCTCCAAAGGCTTCACAGTCTTTGTCAATTGCACACAAATGGGCTGTTGAAATGATTGAGCCCCATTTGGTACTTCACAGTCTTCATAAATATACAGATTGGGCTTTCCCGGCCCATCAGATGGTCAAGATTGCCATTCAATAGTAATTTCTTCAGTTCCGGCTCTGGTTTTGGACTGCTGAGTCTTCAGTATTGACCTGACTTTGGTATTATTTGGACTTTGGCCTTAGGATTCTGCACAGTCTTTCCCATTCCATGCGCAGTTTTGTCATTTTGGCTTGGTTTTCTGTCTTTTTGTTGATATCCACTTCCTGCACAATACAAATGCAAAACAAACATATATTTGGCAGTTTTTGTCTGTTTTTGGTCATTTAAGCTCGTTTTTAGAGGTAAAAGATATGTGTAATTAAGCACTTATCAGTAGATATCACCACAAATGTTGTATAGTATGTATATTATGGATGATTGAGAGTTTACCATTACAGGGACGCTAACTAAGGTTGTTTTTGTTGATCTATGATCAAGACATTTATGTCTATGATTTTGTGTCTTTTTCATAGGGATGGTCGGGAAAGTTACTAGCAACACTGTTTCTTATTGGTTCTTTTTATTTAACAACAATTATACGTTTCCCATACCTAATCCTTAACCTTTGGTATTGCTTGAATGAGGATGTGAGCAATCACATGTATCTATTCTATCGTATAGATGTGTATGTGTGATTTTGTTCGCCTTGTTGGTGCATTACTTTTGGTAAAGGATTAGAAGATTCCATACCCTACATTGTTCTTCATCCTAACCTTTAGTTTTCCTCGAATGGGGATCTGAGCAATCATGTATGTCTATTCCATCGTTATGGATGTGTATATATGATTTTGTCAGCCTTGTTGGTTTACTACTATTGGTAAAGATTAGTGATCCTATTTTTTAGCTTATTCGAGTTAAGGATCGAGCAATCACATATGTCTTATCCATCGTTATAGATGTATATGTGTGGTTTTGTTACCTTTTCTGGAATATTGGTATCGATAGAGATTGGAAAGAATGATAAACCCTTAAACCTTAACCAAATTTACCTTTTAAACTTGTTACTCCTTAGTTTTAGTGGTGGAGATGTGTATCCTTGCCAAGCTTTAAGAATAGAATATCAATCACGGACCGAGCAATTGAGCGAATTAGTTTACATGTGTACACGTAGATTATTTTGAGTGATTTGAGTGATTTCATCTTCCTACTTCATGAGGTGTTTGGTTGTGTGCTAGTAATGTAAATAAAAATTGCTTAACGGAAAAATCTTTAAACATTTGGTTTGAGATACATTTTTCAAAAAGTTTTCTAAAGTCTATTTGAGGACAACGTAGATTCAAGTGGGGAAATATTTGAAGACAAATCCCAAATAACGTTTATTTTTAATAGCATAATTTATCCAAGCGGAAAATGCTCGTTTCTATTAATTATTTTTTGCATGAATTGGAACTTAATTTGTTTTATAATGTTATTTGAAGTAAATATCAAGCATAGTTTAACCTAAAAGGCGCGCATTTTTGGAGATTAAATGAAGAAATCAGAATCTGCATATTCTGACAACCAATACTCCGGTATCCATCAAGAAGATAACGGCGTATCTGCTCCTGAACTATTCCACAAGAAACCACAAGACATAAAACCAATACGAACAGCCGTATATAGAAGACCCCATACGTAGATATCAAAGATCAAGTATTGGAATATTTTGGAATATTATAATCGGGGTCCCAATTCTAAGAAAACTCCAATACGCGCATAAACCGAATTCCAAAGGCTATAAATACCAAACCCTAAATACGAATTTAGTGTCCATTTTATATACCGAAGACTGAAAGAAAGGCAGTAACCACTAGATTCAATTTTTAGAAGAGAAGATGAGCAACGAAGGTGTTGCAACACCCTCCAATCCATAGGAAACCCTTGTAAATTCTGATACTCTTAATATATGTTCAATTGTTGGTATCATTCATTAACTTGGTTAGGTTACCTTAATCGTTCGTCTATCAAACATGTATTCTTTACAATGGCTATTGGTTAATACCTTTAGGTATTAGCCATGATTATGATAATTTAATGTCTGGTTTAGGTTTATTCTGATTGCTTCTTGTAAATTGTATGTTGTCTTATGTTTATCAATTTATACTCGCTTATATGCTTAAGTATGCGACCTATCATTTAACTGGGTCTAGAAAGCAGACCAAGTGGACTAATACCGAATATCTCTCATTTGCGATTTATTATCTAGAGAAATAGATCACAGTGACGTGCTGTCTTTATTCATGGTTTATTAAACAAGTTGGAGTAGTAGGTGACCTAGGATCAACAAGTGACATTCTGATTCCTTAGGTAAAGATTTTGACTAGTAGACTACTAGTTTATAAAGAGTCATTAATCATTAAGTTAGCAAAGTCTCATTGAGCTTGGATTTGATAAGATCACCATTATTGTCTCCTAAGATAGATTATAAGTAACCACGAAGAGGTTTATGCGGATTTGGTTAATTGTGACAGAATTTTAAGATCTAGGTCTTAAGAAGAATTACTTACCTAAGTCTCGGTATGATTATATACAACAATGATACATGACATTTTTTGCACTTATAAAACTATAACCAATGGGTCGAAGCCAAGGCTGCTCCCCAGCAACGATGCCTAGAGTAGTTGTCAATTTTTAAATCCCTTTTCTCGCCGATTTGGTGCACCTAGAGCTATCTAATATCAGGGGACCCATTTTCTGTAATGACGAGAATTTGATAAAGTTATGTCCTAAATATGGTGTCACAACATCGTCTTATCTACCTGCTTACCACCCTCAGACTAGTGGTGCGAAGTCAGGTGACGAATCCGTGGTCTCAAAGAATCTTAGAGAGGACAAGGAGAAAACCGTGCCTCATGGTCAGACAAGTTAGACGATGCATTGTGGGCATTCCGAACCGCTTACAAGACTCCAATCAGATGCACGCCCTACAAGTTAGTTTATGGAAAAGCGTGTCACTTACCCGTCGAACTAGAACACAAGGCATATTGGGCTCTTAAGCATGCCAACTTCGATCTCAAGACTGCGGGTGATCATCAAAAGCTTCAACTCAATGAACTTAATGAGCTTCGTGATCAAGCTTATGAGAATTCGCTAATCTACAAGGAGAAGACAAAGAAACTTCACGATTCCAAGATAAAGAACCGAATCTTCAATGTTGGTGATCATGTCTTGCTTTTCAACTCCCGATTAAAGATTTTCTCCGGAAAGCTCAAATCCCGATGGTCCGGTCCTTTCACAATTACCGAAGTCTATCCTTATGGCACTGCCAAGTTGTCTCATGCCGACGGTTCAAATTTCAAAGTCAATTGTCATCGTTTGAAGCACTACTATGGAGGGGATACACCACCATTGGTTATCCCGGATTTCTAAACTTTTCCTAAGGACAACTAAATTCAGGGATCGAGTCGAGCTTGCGACTCGGTGACTAAAAACAAGCCGCTTCGTGGGAGTTCACCCTATGCTTATCCTTTCTATTTTCTTTCTATTTTCTATCTAATGTGTTGTGTTGTGTGAAGAGGCTATCCTCTTCCGATTTCTCATTGTTTGTTGTTTGTTGCTTGTTGTGATTTTTGTAGGATTAACCCAACAATTTCTAAAGACTCTCGTGTCCAGTGTTGTATCCTGTTTCACTCGAGCTTCTCATCCTTTGTGTGAAATTAGTTTGGGGAGATCCGATATCCTTTCATCATTATCGATTCACGTTTATCTTTGCATAATTCATAAACGGCTTAGATTTACGTAGAGACCCGCCTTTTAACATTGAGGACAATGTTTCATTTTAGTTTGGGAAGGGAATCTATCGATTTGATGTTACCTGCTTATTGTTTTGTTCTCACGTACCCGTTTTCCCCTAAAAATAGCAAAAAATTTAAAATTTTTAGATGAGTAGTTAACATTTATATAATATGTATATATATATATATATATGTATATATATAGTATATATATATGTATAATATATATGTATATATATAGTTAGTATATAACACACACACATAATATATATGTATATATAATTATTATAGATATAAATGTATATATAAATGTATATATATATGTATATATATATGTATATATTATATATATATATATATATATATATATATAATAATATATATATATATATATATATATAACGTGGTAAGACACGAATGTAAGGTTTTCTGTTGGTAAATAAGAAGTAATTTTTTGAACCCGATCGAACGTGTAGAGTTCACGCTTTTCTCCCTTAACAATTAATGATGCATAGTTTTATGCTAGTCTCATGTAGACTTTTAAACATGCTAGACTGAATCATTAGTAAATGAAGACTTGTGCTAATACTCAAGAGATTGTAAATATGCCAGATTGGATATTTATATAGCTAAGTAATGTGCGAATCTCCTTTCTAGAGGTTTTAAATTGCGAAGAATCGAGAAATGATAGTGCTATTTAAAGTCATGACATTAAACGTAAATAGTTTGTTTTCTTTCAAGCTCATAAGTGTTAATTGTGGCTTTTTCTCCCATTAGCTTGTTTCACTTTTATATATAAATGTTTAATAAATAGAGTTGTGCAGTTTTTTGGTTAATAATTAGCTAATAGAAGTTTTCTTTAGTTCCTTTGTGATTAGGATGAGTACACATCAGGAATACTTAATTTGGCATACTATATGTATCACATTAATAAATATTTTGCTTATTCCTTAAAGAGCCTTAGGATATTTGGGATAAGTATAATTCAATAATAATCCGAGACGGATAAAAGTTTGTTGTATCTTGCCGGCTCACAACCGATGTTACAGCCTTCTAAAAGGTCGAGGAAGTTACCGAAGTCGAAATATGTTTGCTACATCTTGTCGGAGGCGTGGCCGATGTTGTAGCCTTCTAAAGGACTAAGGTTTAATAATGTTGCTTAATTTTTGTCTTATTTTGTGCCTTAAAGAGCCTAAGGGTATATGATGCAAATAAGATTGGTCCATTCATGTCTTAAAGAGCCTTAGGGTATATGACATGAATGGTGCCTTGCTTAAGTAGCCTAATAAAAGCCAAATTTTGGTTGCCTCGATGTGGACTTAAATCTTGATGACATTTGATCTTTTGAAAAGGGCTAGAGCTTAATTATTGTGTTTCTTACCGTTACGCTTTTATTTTGGAATTAATAAGTATCGAAACAAAATCTTACAGAGCCTTTGGTATATGACTTAAGTAAGAATCTTAGAAACAAAAGTAGGATTTACGGGAGGAAAAAGTAAGTACACCAGTTAGTATTTATGAGTAGTGTTAGTGTCCATGACTTGTATTGACAATGATCTTGTTTTAAACTTAGCTCGGGAAAAGGTGAAAAATCGAGGATGATGAAGTTATTTTAGACACTTAATTGTGCTTTTTGTTCTAGTGATCCTAAAATTAACCAATGAGGTAATGAAAAACAATAGATTATGTCAACACAAAATAAGTTGTAGTTAGGTCAGTTAATTATAAGAAAAATCAATCAAAAAAAAAATCTGAAAATGACATTATCAAAAGAAACACTAATGACTTAAATACAAAATCACATAATCGACACTTTTAATGATCCTAACACATCGGACGAATGAATGATTTATCCTTATTATTGTTTCATCGCCGTGTTCTTGGTTCCTGACACACTACACCTCATTCTTTTCCTCGTTACTTCGTGTGATCTTGAAGAATCATACCACCAAGAAGTCGACTGATAAGTTTAACCGATATTAAACGACTCTCTACGTTTATTTTGTCGATCGGATAACTCTTTACACTAAATTCTTTTGAGCGTTACTATATTTTGATACCTTTGATGCCTACTTCTATCCACTGTTATTATGATCAATTTGTTCTTTCGTTTGTAACGATAAATTCTACAGATGACTCTCTATAGCATCCCGATTCACGATCTGTTGGAACAAATGGCTCTCTATGTTCATTTTTCTTTGAATATTTCTACGTTTGTTCAAACATTCTTTATACTTGCTAAGATCTATCGCTTTTTAAACAACCCTGATGTCTTCTTATAAACCATATTACTGTTAGCTCATAAACTATTTTACTGATTTTCTATAAACTAAATTATTGTTAATTTATATACTATTTAGTTTTCATTTTATGAATTGTTTAAAATACTTTACAAATTGTTTGGCTAAGACCTTATAAACATTTTCAGAATCATCCGATAAACCATTTTGCTACTAAACTATAAACCATTTTACTATCATCTTATAAACTATGTTGTTGTCATCACATTAGCTATTTTATTATATTATAAAACCATTTAATACCATTATATATATAACACTAGTTTGACGAAAACGAGCATTGCATCGTTAGTCTTCAATTATACATAGCTTGATCACCTATTGATAAGTGTAAAATACACATATCCATTTATGCTTAAAATAGCCCAAATAAACCCAAAACACAGTGAAAAATGGCAAAAATATACTTGTTTTTGTGTTCTGTGTGTGCAGGTACGGATATATCAGAAATCACAAGAAAACCATCAAAAACGGGCAAGCACGGACACGAGAACGGAAGAGTGTACAAAAGCCGGAAGCCAAAGCCAGAAAAAGTCAAATCTACAGTCAACTCCAGTCAATCTTGGTCAACAAAAGTCAACAAGACCCAAAGTGTTTCAAAATAACCCCTCAACTTTTAGAAAAGTCCATAAATGGTCCCTAAGCCTAAATGGGCCTCACCCGTATTCCATACGCCCATTACATTAGACCTAACAAAAAATTAATCCAATTTACCTTTCCTATAAACCACAAGGGCCATTCCTGTCATTTTCAAAGATTGTTTTACACTACACCATTTATTAAACAACACAAGGACTGAAAATGCAATATTCCCAAAGTTTAAATAATTTTTACCCGATTCAGTTATAAAAAGGGCGCGAAGAACAAGTTACTATTCATCATCGTTTTCATCTAGTTACCAGGGTAAATCAAGGGGCAATTTAAAATTGAAGGGTGATTACGTCTATTCAAGAGCTCCTAAACACAATGGCAAGGTTAATTCAGTCAAATCAAGAGCAATCATTAGCTCACTCTCATGATCAAGCCACGTCAGAGCAAGGAAAGCACACATGGAATGTGGGTTTTGTACTATTTCTACTCAGAGAAGAAGCACAAGTGAGCCTCACATGGATTGCCAGCTTGGCAATCCGTGTGAGGTCACTTAGTGATCCAACGGCCAAAAACAAAGATCTAATGATTAGAGATGATCAAAGGTGGATGATTGATGGAGGCTAAGGTCCTAGAATGTTCTTTTGCTGCTATAAAAAGGCAACACCATCACACACACAAAGGAGTCTGTCTTTTTTTTTCTAGTTTTTAGCCTAGTGTAGTTTTTTTAAGCTTAGTGTAATTTTGATTTAAAATCCGTTGTAATTTCTTTTTTAAGTAATGTAATTCAGTTCTTTTTAATAAAATTTAGTTTAAATTTGTCATAAACTTTCATTGCTTTCAACTCATAAGCTCTTTCAATAAGCCTATTTATCTCAATAAGCTAATAAGTTCATAATAAGCTCTTTCAGTCTATAAGCTGAAATAAAGCTTAATCAATTCAGAAACAATCCTATCTAAACCTTAAAACAGTTAACTACATTTACTTTGGACTTTATTGGATTTAAGCTTAAAGGAAGGGGATCTAAGAATGGAAGAGATCCCAAGGATTTTACTCCTAGCTTATTTATAAGCTAGGAGAGCTTATAGCTGCCTTAAAATGGTACCTCTTGTTTAGCTAGAGGACTTTGTAAGTTTCTCCTTTAATTCCTTTAATTCTAGCCTTAAATAGTAGTCTTATTGCTTTCTATGTTTAGATCTTCTTATTTGCTTATTAAGTTTGCTTATTATTGCTTATTTGTGTTTTATTTAGCTTAATAGTCACATTAGTTCATCTATTTTTGCTTTTCATAGCCTAGATCATAGTTTTTATATTATCTGTCATATAAGCCTTAAAAAACCAAAAAAATAAGTAAAATAGCGTAAATCTTAGATTAATGCTTATTTAGTTGTTAATTCATGTTAATTAAGTTTGTTTTAAGCTAGTTAATGTCTGGTTTTGTAGTTTTAATAAGTAGATTTAATTTTTCAAGGTTTTTCAAATCTGTCATAGAAAGAAAGGGGTGTTTGGAATAAGATGATTTGACCAGTAAAAGTCAAAAGACCTTGTTCATTTCAATTAAGTCAGCTTTGATTTCATGTTAAATCTCTAGGAAATGAGTTTTCATAAGTTAGTTTTGAAAATATAAAAAGTTATGGCTTATTTCAAGTATTCCTGCACCAGGGGAGTTTGTAGCTTAAGTTTGATTGCTTAAGTTTGATTTGAGCTCTTTAAGCTTTTATGTGTGCTTAAATTTAGTGTGTCTCACTCATTTGAGTGTGATAAGTGCAGGATTACAAATAAAGGTCACCTGCACTATTGTTTTGCACTTGTGCAAAGTGCATCAGTAGGAACTAAGGTGTTCCTACTGTCACTTTTAGCTTAGTTTTAAGCTAAGTAATAATAGGTTTTAGCTTCTTAAGGTTAGAGTAGGATATAGAGTAGTTACAGCTTAATATAGATTAGGATTTAAATTTTATTTTCTAGCTTATTTTCCTAGCTTATTTTGCTGTCAAATTTCAACTAAGAAAACCAAAAAGACCAAAAACAGTAGATTAGAGGAAATAGCTTTTTAATTCAAATTTCTAGCTTATAGATTAAGGTTTTACCATTTAGTTTCATAGCTTAGGAGTTGCTTAATAAGTTTTCAAAAGCTCATAATCTAGCTTAGCTTATTAAGCTTATTAGCTTAGCAGAATCTTGAGTCAATTTTGCTTAATCCTGAGTTTACCAATTTGAATGATCATTTCAGTTAATTTTTAGTGTTCTTAGGTCAAGTAGCTTATTAGATTTAGATAGTGCACATTATAAGCTTTCTAGAACTTCTTTTGCTTTTAAGTCTGAGCTTAAATTGAGCTTTTTATAGCTGTTTAAGTGAAACTAAGGGCAATAGGCCCACTTTCTGTGAACAGCTTTTTGATAAGCTGTTTTAAGGGATTATTTGTCACTTTCAGATAAAAAGCTCAGTTTTAAAGTTGTTTAAAATCATGTTTTTAATAAGTTTAGATATTTAGATTTGTTAAAAGTAAGAAAAATAAAAATTGCAAAAAGTTGGGGTTTGTCTGCCTCGAACCCATGACCTCCCTCTTATATGCCATACGTGTAAACAAGTGTGCTACAATAGCTCATCCATCAGTGTTTCCTTTCTTTAAAAACTTACACAGGTTTTAATTTACCTTTTCATTTATAAGCCGTAGCCTAATAAGCAATTTTCACAGCTTATATGATAAGCTGAGTTGAATCTTATAATTTTCTATTAATCTTTGTTACATTTTAGATTTTTTCTGAATTTTTCATAATTTTTCATCAATTATTTTATTTTTAATAGTTTTTCGAAAGTAAAAATCTTAAAAAAATACATAAAAAATAGAAAAAAGTTTCAGAAAAATACAAAAAAATAGTTTTTAGTTTTATAAAAAATATCTTTAAGTTTACATTCAAAAAAGTCATTTTTACACCTATTAGATTTTAATTTTCATTTTTAAGATTTAATTTCTAATTTTAAAAATAGGATTTTAATTTTAAAAATAGTTAAAAATAGTTTTCTAAGTTTTTATGATATTTTAGATTTTTCTAAGTTTAAAAATCATTTTTCCAAATTTTTAGTATTTAATTTTCTATTTTTTAAGATTTAATTAGATTAAATTAGTTTTTAATTCATAATAAATTCAAAAATAATCAAAAAAATGTTTTTCTTTTTCCTGAAATTTTCTTTTGTCCTATCTTAGGTTTAGAAATTTAGTTTATATTTTTAAGAGTTAAATTTAGTTTACTTGCTTAATTGTCGCGTTTTATTTGTTTCCCGTTATTTGTTAAGTGCTTAAATTGTTTTTAATTGCTTGTTTTTAATTAGTAGTTATAGAAAACCCAATCAATCTTCGAATCCATTTAAATCAGCATCCAATATCAAGTGAGGTTTCAATTTCTCAAATCGTTGGGAAAACGACCAGAGAAATCATACTTTCCGGTAAACATACGTATATTATATATTATATATATATATTAAAGAGTGAAAATTTCCTTAAGGAATTTTCTTAATTGCTCTTGTGATATTATATATTTAGTATATTATCAAGCGTATCAGTATTTGACGGTGTGATTCATACTTGGACATCTATTATCATTTTCAAAGGACTATTTACTAAGGTGAGTTAATAGCCCAATGTTTTACAATTATTTAACTGTTTTACAATTATTTAACCCACTGAGCCCTTTATCATGAACTGTCAATTACTGGATTGTAAGCGCGAATGTTATGAGTAGATCTATTTGAGATTGACATCCCCGTTCGGGTGACTAGCTATCACCGGGAACGAACGTTATAACATGTCGGATTTGGGATGTTTCGGGTTAGAACATAATTCATGGGCATTATTGGCAATTTATTGCATTCATATATGTCGAGCTTCAGTGTCATGAGCTTAGGAAAATGTAATTATTATTTTTTATGATGTTTGCATTTGTTACTTAATCATACACTTGGAAATCTTGCGGTCCTACTATTGATTTACATAAACCTATGAATTCACCAACATTATGTTGATATTTTAAGCATGTTTTCTCAGGTCAATAAGGCACGGGGTGCTCAGATACATTGGGGGTCACTCTTTGAAAGAGTCAGTACTAAAGATTTAGGCATATTACATTTTGGGAACATTTGTTATAAACCGAAATCTTTACTCATATTGTCGAACAATTTGAAGCCATGAGCTTATGTAATAAACAAGCATTTTGTTAATCCAATGTATCTTTTAAAAAAAACAACATGTTAGTGGTCATTCTCATATCTTGTGCTATTGATCTATGAAGTAATGTCCTCGGATATTCAACATTCCGCTGCTACCCAGATTTGGGGGTGTTACAATGCACCTTTGGAACGTGCCCGGAGCATTACATAAGCCAAAAGGCATACGTCGGTAGGCAAACGGCCCATAAGGGCAAGTGAAGGTGGTCTTCTCTTGGTCTTGCGAGTCAATAGGAATATGAAAATATCCGGAAAATCCATCTAAAAAGCAATAGTATTCGTTCCCTACTAAACATTCTAGCATTTAGTCCATGAAAGGCAACGAGAAATGGTTTTTACGAGTGGCATCATTAAGCTTACAATAGTCAATACAAACCTGTCATCCCGTAACTAATCTAGTAGGTATCAACTTAGTATCTTGGTTTTCAACCACGGTCATGCCACCCTTTTTAGGCACACAATAAACGAGACTCACCCACGGACTATCGGAGATAGGTTAAATCAATTCGGCATCAAGGAGTTTGATAACTTCCTTTTTGATAACCTCATGAATTTTCAGATTCACCCTTCTTTGATGTTGAACCGCCGGTTTGAAGTCTTCTTCCATTAAGATCTTGTGAGTACAAAAACTAGGGTCGATACCCTTAATGTCAGAAAATTTCCATGTAATGGCCCGTTTGTCTGACTTAAGAACCTTTAAAAGGGCGGCTTTTTCTTCTTCTTTTAATTATTTATAAATTATGACATGTAATTTATATGTTCCTTCTAAAAATGCATATTCCAAATGATAAGTTAAATCCTTAAGCTCGAGTTTCGGTGGTTCTTCGATTGAAGGTTTCATCATAGTAACATCAATTTGCTTAAGGTCGTCATTCTTCATTGGAGGGAGATTCGGAGAAGGATCTTCATTCAACAATTTCTAAAGGTAAAGAATATCTCCCTCCGTGTCGTAGTAATCGTCATCCAAATTAGAAAGTTCTTCCGAGGTACGTAGAAAAGTCTTTATTTCTTCCAAAATGAAATCTCCTCCTTCAAAAGGAGTGAACGAGGGGGAAGAAGAAGCGATGATAGGATCTGAAGGAGTGGGATTGCCACTTGTCGAACTATCCGAAAATCCGAGCACTTCTTGAGCATACTCCTCGCATGCAACGTCTATTACATAGACATGATGAACCATTTCATCATAATAATTACGGGAGTATCTCGAAGTGTGCCTGACTTTAAACGTAATGGCCTCATCATTGACTCAGAGAGTTAACTCTTCACCATGTACATCGATTAAAACTCCTGCCATTCTTAAGAAAGGTCTCCCAAGGATGAGAGGAACCTAAGGATCAATATCGTAATCAACTACAAAAAAGTCGGCCAGAAAATAAAACTTTCCTACTTTCACAAAAACATCTTCGGCAACACCTTTCGGATGAACGACCGATCGGTCTGCGAGTTCAAGTGTCATACGAGTCTGAGTAAGTTCCGGGAGTGAAAGCTTCCTCTACATGGAAAGAGGCATTAGATTAATGCTAGCGCCAAGATCGGCCAAGGCTAAGCACTCATCTAGCTTCGGAAAATTACACGGGATAAGAAATTTGTCGGGGTCTCCAAGTTTTTCGGGCAACTGTTTTAGGAGCACTGCCGAACAATTTTCATTTAACGGAGTATTTGCTAATTCGAACAACTTTTCCTTATTACTAAGTAAACTCCTAAATGTAGAAGCAAACTTCGGCATATGAAGAAGAGCATCCGCGAAGCTAATATCGAAGTGTAATTTTTGAAAGAATTGAAGAAACTTCAACATTTGATTATTATCCTTTTCACGGAGCTTTTGGTCGTTAAGCCTTGAAGGATAAGGTATTGATGGTTTAGGATTAGTCTTCGGAGCAACTTCGGGCTCCGAAATCAGGTCTTGGACAAGCGGAGGTTGGACGTGTACGATACTTTCTAAACTTGTATTTTACGCCTTGTCCTTTGCCGCCTCGGTTTCAAGTTCCACTTCCTTCAGGAGAGGAGAAAGAGTCGGGTCTTAGACAACCTGAGGTTGGACGTATGCGATACTTTCTAAACTTGTATTTTGCACCTTGTCCTTTACCGCATCGGTTTCACATTCCACTTCCTTTGGGAGAGGAGAAGGAGTAGGTGGAATTGTAGGTCCATCGTAAGAAACACCACTTCGGGTGGTAATAGCTTTCACGTCACCTCTTGGGTTATCTATGGTATTACTAGGAAGTGATCCCAAACCCGAGGGACTTTGTATTTGTAAGAAATTACTTAACATGTTCTTTATCTCATTGTTTTGATTCATCATTGAAGTCTTGAATTCATTTTTCAATTATGTTTTCATGTTATTAAATTGATTTTGCATAACTCTCATATTAACTTCATTACTCTTTATGTTGTTTGAAAGATCATTAGAAGGTCCAACTTGAGCTTGATAATTTAGAGCTTGAAAATTCAGAGCTTGATAATTGTTGTTTCCTTGATTGAAGTTTTGTCCTCTTCCTTGATTGTTTAGATCTTGATAATTCCCTTGATTTTGATTTTGATTGTATCGGTTTTGATTATTTTGCACATTCGGTTAATTGAACCCGGGTGGTCCGAGGTAATTATTCGAGCGATAGCTAAGCAAATTACGGTCACCTTATGGTTGGTAGGAATTACCCCTCGAATTATGGTTACCCGTAGTAGCATAAGCGGCCTCTTGAGTGTGGCCATCGACGGATGGACACTCGGTAAAAGAATGGGGACCACCACAAGTCTCACACTTCAGACTCACGGATTTGACCGATTGTATTTGTCTCATCATATCTAGAAAATTCTTATTCAACATTTCCAATTGTCGAACAACTTCTGGACTCTCGATAGTAGTAGTAGAAGAGATATTTATAGACGTCTCGTCTCGAGTTGATGAAGTGTCCCAATGGCTGTGGTGAGCGGTCATGTTCTCGATTAATTCGTAACATTCTTCCGGTGTCTTTTGCGTAAAAGTTCCTCCCACTGCAACATTGATGGTGTCCCGATGGCTTAATTTCAAACCATTATAAAACATATCAATTTGTGTAACTAAAAGCATGTTATGGTTAGGACACCGATCAACGGACAATGTGTAACGCTCCCATGCCTCGAATAATGATTCATCCGGTTTTTGTTCAAATTACGTGATCTCGTTCCTTAATTTAGTCACCATTGAAGGAGGAAAATACTTCAAGAGAAATTTCCTCATCATATCGTTGAAAGAGTGGATGGAATTCCTTGGAAGGCGATCATACCATGCGATAGCATGATGCGTCAAGGAATATAGGAAAAGAGATAAACAAAGGGCGTCATCGGAGACCCCATTTTGCTTCATATGTTGAGTAATTTCTAGGAATTTGTCAATATGTCTATTGGCATCGTCGCCCAGTAATCTGTGAAATTGGCAAGTATTTTGAACTTGTTGGATCATGTGATGGCGAAGTCCAAAATCCATAGCCTGAATTAGAATCGGGGCAATTGGTCCGCCCCGTCCATTTATAGACGGTTGGCACAACTCCTTCATCGATCGGGGAGCTGGCTCATTAGGTCTCACCACCAAAGGTGGACCATTATTATTAGGAGGGGGTCCCGCAGGAGGCGGTCCCTGATTATTATGAGGAATGCTCATAAATTCTTCAAAGTCGAAAAGAGATGACGAATAAGACTCTTGGGGTCTCTAAGCGGAGAAAATAGATTAGAAGAAGTAGAGCGAGTGCTCATGCACTAAAAACAAGATAAGAAAAATAAAATAAAACAAAAATATTTTTGTAACTGATAATCGAACAAGTGTACGGTAGCTCTCTAGAAAACGCACAGAGAAGCGGAGGAGCGGGTAAGCGTGAAGCGTTTTAAAAACCTTCTCCTTTCGGGTCGAAGTTCGTAGGATCAACCCTCCTTAAACCTCTCTTATAGTTTGTTAATCTAAAGGTGAGCCATTTTCACGAGTGACACGCCGGTTATTTATTTGGTTTTCAAATATTTTTTGGTATTTTTATACTTTTAATAACAAAACAAAATATTTTTGTATTTTTATGGTTTTATAAAAAAAATATAGAAAATTATAAACGATAACTTCACGGGGAAGGATCTTCAAAACACAAATCTTCAAACTTCAACTTGATATTCATTTCATAACCTCTTCGGCAGCGGAGCCAAAACTTGGTTTTGATCAAAATAGTATATATATAATTAAATATGTAACTAAATATCTCAAATTAATTATAGTATAGAGAGTATCCCGTTCGATATAAAAATTGCTTGAGGACAAACAATATTTGATCTCCCGGATGCCGTATCCCGACGAAGTGTGAATTTGGAAACCTTGCTTCGGTTCGTGATCGTGTGCTTGAATAATCAATATTTTGGATTTGGTTTCTAAATCTAATAACGCAAAGGGGAAAGCAAATAAAGGCATGCTAAACTAAAAATTAAAGCAATTTAAAATCTAACGACATTAAAAAGTAATTAAAAACTAATTAATACCTAAATTAAACAAATTATTAACTAAAAATGACAAATTAAAATTCTAAAAATTCAAAATACAAATTTCTAAGCTAAAATGACTTAAACTAATTTTTAAAAATAGAAAATTATTTTTTTTGGATTTATAAACTAATTAAAACTTTTTTTTTTAACTAAATTATAATAAAATTAGATCAAAAATACTAAACTTAATTATTAAAATTTGAGAAAATTCCTAAAATTACTAGATACTATTACTAAGATTTATAAAGAAAAACAAAACAAAAAGCTCAAGCCAAAAAGCTGTGAAAACTCAATAAGCTAAAACTGAAAATGCATATATGAATTAAATTGTGTAAAAGACTTATGAAAAAGTCCCAAGGGCGCTACTGGTTAAGGCTTTGTGTGTGTGAAGGAGAGGTCACAGGTTCGAGTCCTGTGACCTTTCTTTTTGTAGAAACATTTTTTTTTTATTTTTTTTTAAAAAAGCTAAACTATAAGCTAAAATATGAAACTTTAATAAAAGGATTTTTGACAAAACTTAATAATAAGCTAGAAAAAGCTAATTGAAAGAGGCAGTTTGGTTAATTTTAACTATATGACTCTAAGTTGAAAATATTTGGCTTTTTAAGACTGAATAAGTAACAAGAAAGGCAAATAAGCTAAAACAGATCAAGTCCTAGACCTAATAAGCACATAGTGATAAAAATAAACAGACAAAATAAACTAAAAAGCTACTAACTTCATTAAGAAATATGGCTTAACAAGTACTCTAAAAGACTTATGCTTCTACTTTAAACTAAGATTAAGAGCTAATAAGCATAAATATTAAGCTAAAATTTAAAAACAGATTTGGGACAAGCCTAAATAAGCACTAAAACTAATAAATAAGCAAATGACAGAAGCTAGACAAACACTAATAAGCTAAAAGACAGGGGACATTTAAACAGAACTTTAAAGGACTTTTGATAGATTTTAAACTAAAATTAAGACTAAATAAGCTAAAAGGAAAAGGCTAAAAACTTAAAACAGGTAGAGGACTAGTCTTAAAGGACCCAGATAAGCTAAAGTTAAGCTAACTGAGGCAAAGAAATAAGCTAGAAAAGAAAACTAAAAAGCACAGTTTACCCTAACTGTTTTTGGAATTTTTGTGAAAAAAAAACACTACATGCAAACTTAGATTTGAGACTTAAGAACCTAATTTGACTCTCTAAAAACTAGAAACAGACTTAAAACATTCTTCAATAAGCTAAGTTTACTCAAAATTAATCAAAGATAAGCTAAGATCTATCGTCTAAAGAACTGTAACAATTCTAATTGACTAACTGTTTTAAGCTAAAAAATTTAAGAAAAAGTTTTAACGAAAAAATGACTCAATACAGATTGTCTATAAAGCTTTTGGAAACCATTTTGAACTCAAAACAACTATATCTGAAGCCTATTTTTTAAGAATTCAACTAATTAGAAATGAGACACCTTAACATTAAAAGATTTGAAGATTTAATAAACTTAACTAGAAAACTTAACAAAACCTATTCTAAACTTATTAAAACTATTATATAGACTAAATAAAAGCTTATTCAAACTGATTTAATGACCAAAGAGAACACAAGCAGTCTTAACTAAGTTAAAAATGCTTGTGCCAAACACCCCTTTAAATCCTTAAAACCAATTTTTAAGCATAAACATATTTAATTAAGCCCTATTTTATAAAAACAGATTAACAACTAAGCTTATTAAAGACTATTAAGCTAAAATCTAGGAAAATTAAGCACATAATAATAAGCTACTTTAATAAGCTAAAATAACTAAGATAAATGATAATTTTAAGAAAACTATAACCAAATCTAAGCTAAACTATAAACTAAGCTAATTTACCCATAATAAGATTGAATAAGCATAATGAAGAATTAAAAAAGCAAGCAATAAGTAGTATGATAAGCTAAACAAGAAATAAAGCTAAAAATGGAAAATAGAGTGTGTACCTTGATCCTAGCTAAACAAGGATCTAAATTTCTCTTTTAGAGCTTAGATCTACAAACTGCTTAAGAAATAAGCTCTGAATAAGCCCTATAAGCCCTTCCTTTTCTGGCTTATCTTCCAAGTGGCTTATTCAGTTGATTTGAGTTGATTTTTGGTGAATGACTTATTCAGTTTAGCTTAAAACAAGCTAAACTAAATATGAACTAGCTTATTAGAGTTTAATGAGCTTATTAGGTGATATCACAAATCATTTTAAGCTAAGATTTACATAATAGCAAAACAGAAATTCAACACAATTTAAAAGCAAACTGAATTTTATTAATGATAAAAAAAAGTTACAATGCTTTGAAAGGAAAATACAGTAATTAAAAAGAGAATAAGCTAAAAACGACTACAATAAGCTAGATTAAAAACTACTCAGCTAGACATCTTCTCTGTGTTGAGGAGGCCTCTATTTATAGTAGTGGGAGGATGATTCTAGAGCCTTAAGGAGTGTCCCCATCTTTAATCCAAGCCATTGATTCCATATCCACCTATCTGAGCCCTTGGATCTCATACACGTTTTTGCTCCAATCATATCCCTTAGGATTGCCAGCGTGGACTTGTGAATGTCAGACGTGTCAGGGAGTGTTAGGCTTCTAGAATGAGTAAATCATGTAGGTGAATTGGGTTTTCACTCATTCTAAGTTACAGGGTAAAAATTTAGGAAGATGGGTGAATAGTAAATTCACCTGCCCTTTTTTCCATTGACCATTTGACGTGTTGACCCAGGTTTTATAACTTTGACTTAGGTTGGGTAATGGGATTTTGATTTGGGCTTTTGTTATTTGTTGGGCCAGGAGTATGAATTGGATTTTAGGAGATGGATTTGGACTTTGTATTATGATTTTGTTATATTTTTAGGCTTGGATTAGTGTGGATACAAAGTTAATGGGCTGGCCTGGCCTAATAAAATGGGTACGGGTTGGCCCATTAAGAATGTATATGCCTTCGGCTTCGATTTCTTGTACTCTTCCAATCTCATACTTAGGTTTTGTCCTTTTTGGTATCCCTTTTGTCCATTTTTGATATATCCGTTACCTGTAAGACATAAATTACAATACACACATATACAATGCATTTTTCATATATTTTTGGTCTTTTAAGCTCATTTTAGTAAGGAAAAATGATATGTGATTAAACACATATCAACAACCGTGGTAACCAAGGTAGAAATAGCAATGCTCCAGCGAAAGTGTATGCGGTAGGCCGTGCAGGGACAAACCCAGACTCAAACATCGTTACGGGTACGTTCCTTCTAAACAACCGCTATGCTTCTGTCTTATTTGATACTGGTTCTGATAGAAGCTTTGTGTCTACTTCATTTAGCTCCTAAATTGATATCACACCATGCTACCTTAGATCATTATTAAGATGTTGACTAGGCTGCGAAGACATAATGGGTTAAGACGCTATCTTCGGGGTGTACAATAAATTTCTTAAATCACCGCATTCTAGAGACTAATGCCCATAGAACTTGGATCTCGATGTCATAATCGGTATGATTAGATGCAAAGTACCAAGTTTGTCATTGTTTGTGCCCAGAAATTTGTTCTATATCCCTAGGAAAATGAAACGTGATTAATTTGCCGGACACAGGAAGCGATCGGAACGAGACTCGTTTGAACATCATCTCGCTGCACTAAAACTCAAAGTGCATGCTAAAAGGATGTCCAACTTTTGGGCACATTTACGACAAAGGAGACTAAACAAACGGAGGAAGAAGCGACTATGAGGAGACGGACCATCATTCAAAATTTTCCTGAAAATTTCCCTAAAGACTTGCCAGGTGCTCCCACTAACTCGACAAGTGGAATGCCAAATACTGTTTATACCTGGTGCTGCGACCTACAGCCACGAGCTCCTTATCGATTAGCTCCATCTGAAATGACCAACTCCAAGAACTTTCTGACAAGGGCTTCATAAGACCCAGTTCCTTACCTTGGGGAGCTCCGGTCTTGTTTGTCAAAAAGAAGAATGGATCGTTTCGAATGAGTATCGACTACTGAGAGCTGAACAAGCTAACGGTGAAGAATCGTTATCCACTCCCAAAGATCGATGATGTATTTGATCAACTACAAGGATCCAGTGTTTATTCTAAGATAGACTTGCGATCAGGTTATCACCAGCTTCGAGTACGTGAAGAAGATATTCCGAAGACAACATTCAGAACTCGATATGGTCATTTTCCAAGTTATGCCATTTGGCTTGACGAACGCACCAACGGTATTTATGGATCTCATGAACCACGTGTGCAAGCCATTTTTAGATAAATTTGTGATTGTCTTTATCAAAGATATTCTCATCTACTCCAAGAACAAGAAGGAACACGAAGAACGTCTTAAGGTAATTCTAGAATTGCTTAAGAAAGAGGAGTTGTACTCTAAATTCTCTAAATGTAAATTTTGGCTTCCCAAGGTACAATTTCTCGGCCATGTGATTGATAGTCAAGGCATTCACGTAGATCCTTCCAAGATCGAATCCATAAAAGATTGGGCATCTCTTAAGACACCACCAGAGATTTGGCAATTTTTAGGTCTTGCTAGGTATTACCGAAGATTCATCGAATGATTTTCAAAGATAGCCAATGACCAAGCTTACTCACAAGAAGGTCAAGTTCGTTTGGGGCGACAAACAAGAAGCAGCGTTTCAACTGTTGAAGCAGACGTTGTGTAGTGCAACAATTCTGGCTTTACCTGAAGGAAGCAAAGATTTATCGCATACTGCAATGCTTCAATCAAAGGTTTGCGCGATGTGTTGATGCAAAGAGAGAAGGTGATTGCTTATGCATCACGCCAATTGAAAATTTATGAGAAGAACTATATGACTCATGATTTGGAACTTGGAGCAGTAGTGTTCGCTCTCAAGATTTGGAGGCACTATCTGTATAGGACCAAGTGTATAGTGTTAACTGATCATAATAGTTTACAACACATTCTTAATTAGAAAGAGTTGAACATGAGGCAACGTCGTTGGCTAGAGTTGCTCAGTGATTATGATTGTGAGATTCGTTATCAGGAAAGGCAAATGTTATTGCTGATGCTCTAAGCAGGAAAGAGCGAATAAAGCCATTAAGAGTTTGAGCCTTAGTCATGACTATTGGTTTGGACCTTCCTAAGCAAATCTTAAATGCTCAGACTGAACCACGGAAACCAGAGAACATCAAGAACAAAGATGTTGGAGGTATGTTGATTGAAAATTCTAAGGATCCAGAGAAACTTAGAACGGAAAAGTTAAAACCCCATGCAGATGGAACTCTATGCTTAAATGGTAGGAGTTGGTTACCATGTTATGGTGACCTAAGGACTATGATCATGCACGAGTCCCACAAGTCAAAATACTCTATCCATCCGGGTTCTGACAAGATGTATCAAGACATGAAGAAGTTATACTGGTGGCCCAATATGAAGGCCGACGTCGCCACCTATGTTAGCAAATGTTTGACATGTGCTAAGGTCAAGGCTGAACATCAAAGGCCATTAGGTTTGTTGGTGCAACCTGAGATAACTCAATGGAAGTAGGATAATATCACAATGGATTTTATCACGAAGCTTCCAAAGTCGTCCAAGGCTATGACACTATTTGGGTGATTTTTGACCGACTTACTAAATTTGCCATCTTCATACCAATGAGGGAAACTGTTCCGATGGAAAAGTTGGCAAGAATGTACCTGAAAGAGGTCGTCACGAGGCATAGGATACCTATCTTAATCATTTATGATCGCGACCCTAGGTTTGCGTCAAATTTCTAGAGGTCACTTTAGAAGGCTTTGGGTACGAATTTGGATATGAGTACTGCATATCATCCGCAAACTGACGGGCAAAGCGAGAGGACTATTCAAACTCTCGAGGATATGTTGCGTGCTTGTATGATCAACTTTGGAAAGGGTTGGGTTAACCATTTGCCATTAGTCGAGTTTTCATATAACAATAGTTATCACATTAGCATTAAGGCTACACCGTTTGAAGCACTTTACGGTCGAAAGTGTCATTCACCTGTTTGTTGGGCTGAGGTTGGAGAAGTTCAACTCATTGGTCCAGAAATAGTCCAAGAGACGACAGAGAAAATCATTCAGATCAAGCAAAGAATTTAAGCCGCTCGTGATCGACAAAAGAGTTACGCTAATTTGAAGCGTAAGCCGATGGAATTTCATATTGGAGATAGGGTAATGCTTAAGGTTTCGCCTTGGAAAGGAGTAGTACGTTTTGGCAAACGGGGGAAGCTAAACCCCAGATATGTTGGACTTTTCAAAGTGTTAGAAAAGGTTGGAGTCGTTGCTTACAAGCTTGAGCTTCCTCAAGAGCTGATCAGGGTTCACAATACGTTTCATGTATCCAACTTGAAGAAGTGTTATGCCGACGAACCATTAGCTGTTCCATTAGATGGACTCCACATTAATGACAAGCTTCATTTTGTTGAAGAACCAGTAGAAATCATGGATCGTGAAGTGAAACAATTGAAACGAAGCCGAATCCCAATCATTAAGGTTTGATGGAACTCTAAGAGAGGTCTTGAATTTACATGGGAACGTGAAGACCAATTCTGGAAGAAGTATTCACACCTCCTCACAAAGACTGCACTGTCGTCAAGTGCTGCGTCTTAAGCCTTGAGGACAAGGCTCATTTAATGAGGGAATACTATAACACCCCGTGGTTTAGGGTCATTGTATGTCATCAATAAATTCACTATTTATTTTTAGTATTGTACGCGTTTGCTTTTAAATTGAAATCGTTAAGTTAAATTGCGTAAGCTAAAGAATTATCATTAAATGTAAATGGGCATCAAACAATTAAATGTTTACGTCAAGCAAGTGTTATATTATTATTTGGAGTATAATTATCATCTTTTCACATTTTATTTTTATTTGTTACGTAAAGTGTTAATGTTTCACGATAAAATACGTTTACGTAAACGTGTTGTGTGTGTGGGTTTACACGTCCCACAAGAGATAGATGATAGCATGGTGGTGTAGCCCCAAGATCATTAGTTTGATCCTGTTGATGTAACCGTCTTACTATTGATCAGGTAAGATTGGGGCTTGTAGTAGTCATTATAGTTAGAGATGATGATGAAAAACCTTGTATTAATAACAATGATTCAATGTTTGAATATTCCGCCTTTGTTATTGATTTATCCTAGATAATGTCTAAACAACCTGAGCTACAACGATCTAAGGAGATCTTAAGGGTTTCCATAATAGAGGTTACAAGGCTTACAAAGGAAGCTAATTAGATGCTTTGACTATCTAATTAAATGCTCATAAAAGATTAATTAAATGCTCATAAAAGACATTTAATTCATCTGGGATGTTACTTTCCAGCATTTGACTTTTCCATATGTAGAATACCAAAGTGATCATATTAAGCCCTTGTTGTGTCATTCTTCTTCATTTAAGCACATGTAGTTTTGTAATCATCAAATCAATAAACCCAACTTAAGAATTAGGGTTTCTTGGATTTAGGGTTTCTTTTGTATTGGGAGCTTGAGTTAAATAGCTAAAAAATGGTTTAAATCATATTGTTCATCACCATACATCATACTAAGGTTACCTAAAAACCTTAATCTCTTTACATTTGTGATTTTATGCATATATAATGTTTGTATAGTTAATCACCATCTAAGGAACTTATTTACTTATAAAATGGATTTCTTACACTTGTTTATGATTTGGTATACTTTTACATATGTTATATAGATGTTAATATCATGTTATATGACAAAAAATAAAAATAAGGTTGTAAGTATGTACAAAGTATGGTTTATGTATAAAAAATGTATATAAACAAGTTACCTAAAAGGTGTATTTATGAAAGTTCATAAACAAAATAAGTATGTAGACTTATGGTCTTGGGATTCTTGAACAATCTTTGGACAAATCATGGACTAGGGACCCTAAATATGTAAGACATGTGAAGTTAAGTGTGGTAATGGACTTGTAACAAAGTTACTAAACCTAAAGGTTACAAAAACAAGTTTAATCATATTTTTAACACATTTATCAAAACATTCTGTTTAAATTTGAAATAAAAAGTATATATTTTATATTTTTATAAAATACTACATTTCATGAGGATTCCAAAAAGGTAAGAAACTCAAAAAACCAATTTATAACGAAGGAGATACGGCATTTACAAGTTAAACACTAATAAACGAGTTTATAAAAGAAATTTTATAAAAACAATTTGCAAACCACTTCGGATATAAAATATTGGTTCTTTTTATCAGATAGTACATATTTTTAGGATTCCAAAACATTAAGAATCATAATTTTTGGAGCAATATATAGGAGATATTGATTTCGCAAGTTTACCATAATTTAAAGTTTATAAAAATAATTTTATAAATCAATGATCATCAAAATCACTATTCATATCGATATATATTTTTGAAAAATATCATTACTTTGATATAACTTTGTTAATTATGAATGAAGTGCTCTGAAAGAAGCACTAAAATCACTGAGTTAAAAAGATTAGATACGAGTTTTACGATATAACTAAATTTATTAAAATTAAATTTATAAAGTTTATGGAACATTAAAACAATTACGGTTCCCAGAGGACCCATAATATGAAAATGTTAATATTTTGATATATCTTTCAAAATACGAAAGCATGGACATAAGAAACGTAAGAAACGGACTTAAAACGGGAAAGTTACGCCGTTTTTACTAAAGAGATATTTATAAACGTTTTTACTTTATAAATATGATTTCACAAATACAAGTAGATGGTGATGTAGCCATATAAAATTATATATGGTATTAGTTAATCCAAAGTTGCTTAGTATTTATACAACCCTATAATCAATTTAGGTGCATTAGGGTGTATTTGTGACGCATTTTCACCGCATTTGTTATTACCTTGTTAAACTCTTCCACTCGAGGTGAGTCATAGCCCCATGTTTTATATTTTTAATGAATTTACATGTTTCTGGGTGAGAAACCAAATGCATGTTTTACAATTGGACGCAAGTGGAAATTTTTACATACGATACGTGTTTGCCTAATAGCGTATAGACCCTCGAACCCATTATCATGAACTATCAATTACTTGTTGTGAGCGCGAATGTTATAAATAGATCTATTTGGGATTGACATCCTCGTTCGGGTGAGTCAAACTCACTGCCGGTTTTCCGGACAAGGGCATCATAAGACCCAGTTCCTCACCTTGGGGAGCTCCGGTCTTGTTTGTAAAAAAGAAGGATGGATCATTTTGAATGTGTATCGACTACCAAGAGCTGAACAAGCTAACAGTGAAGAATTGTTATCCACACCCTAGGATCGACGATTTATTTGATCAGCTATAAGGATCCAGTGTTTATTATAAGATAGACTTGCGATTAGGTTATTATCAGCTTCGGGTACGTGAAGAAGATATTCCGAAGATGACATTTAAAACTCGATATGGTCATTATGAGTTCCAAGTTATGCCATTTGGCTAGATAAACGCACCCACGGTATTTATGGATCTCATAAACCGCGTGTGCAAGCCATTTTTGGATAAATTTGTGATTGTCTTTATTGACGATATCCTTATCTACTCCAAGAACAAGAAGGAACACGAAGAACATCTTATGGCAATTCTAGAATTACTTAAGAAAGAGGAGTTGTATGCTAAATTGTCTAAATGCGAATTTTGGCATCCCAATGTACAATTTCTCGGCCACGTGATTGATAGTCACGGCATTCACGTGGATCCCGCCAAGATCGAATACATAAAAGATTAGGCATCTCCTAAAACGCCAACGGGATTCGTCAATTTTTAGGTCTTGCTGGGTATTACCGAAGATTAATCGAAGGATTTTCGAAGATCGGCAAGCCAATGACCAAGCTTACTCTGAAGAAGGTCAAGTTTGTTTGGGGCGACGAACAAGAAGCAGCATTTCAAATGATTAAGCAGAAGTTATGTAGTGCACCAATTCTGGCTTTACCTTAAGGAAGCGAAGATTCTATCACAGTATGCGATGCTTCAATGAAAGGTTTGGGCGCTGTGTTGATGCAAAGAGAGAATGTGATTGCTTATGCATCACACCAATTGAGAATTCATGAGAAGAACTATACGACTCATGATTTGTAACTTAAAGCAGTAGTGTTCGCTCTCAAGATTTGGAGGCACTATCTTTATGGGACCAAGTGTACAGTGTTCACTGATCATAAGAGTTTACAACACATTCTTAATCAGAAAGAGTTGAACATGAGGCAACGTTGTTGGTTAGAGTTGCTTAGTGATTACGATTGTGAGATCCGTTATCACCCGGGAAAGGCAAATGTTGTTGTTGATGCTTTGAGCACGAAATAGCGAATAAAGCCATTAAGAGTTCAAGCCTTAGTCATGGACTATTGGTTTGGCTTCTAAGCAAATCTTGACATGCACAGACTGAAGCACGGAAACCAGAGAACATCAAGAACGAAGATGTTGGAGGTATGTTGATTGAAAATTCTAAGGATCCAGAGAAACTTAGAACAGAAAAGTTGGAATCCCGCGTGGATGGAACTCTATGCTTAAATGGCAGGAGTTGGTTACCCTGTTATGGTGATTTGAGGACTGCGATCATGCATGAGTCCCACAACTCAAAATAATCTATCCATTCGGGTTCTGACAAGATGTACCAGGACATGAAGAAGCTATACAGGTGGCCCAATATAAAGGTCGGCATCGCCACCTATGTTAGCAAATGCTTGACTTGTGCTAAGGTCAAGGCTCAACACCAAAGGCCATTGGGTTTGTTGGTGTAACCTGAGATACCTTAATGGAAGTGGGATAATATCACAATGAACTTTATCACGAAGCTTATATGCGTCACACAGGTTCGACCAACAATTTGGGTGATTGTTGACCGACTTACTAAATCCGTAATCTTCATACCAATGAGGGAAACCGATCCCATGGAAAAATTGGCAAGAATGTATCTGAAAGAGGTGGTCATGAGGCATAGGATACCTGTCTTAATCATTTGTGATTGCGACCCTAGGTTTGCATCAAATATTTGAAGGTCACTTCAGAAGGCTTTGGGTAGGAATTTGGATATGAGTACTGCATATCATCCGCAAACTGACGGAAAAAGCGAGAGGACTATTCAAACTCTCGAGGATATGTACGTGCTTGTGTGATCGAATTTGGAAAGGGTTGGGTTAACCATTTGCCAATAGTCGAGTTTTCATATAACAATAGTTATCACTCTAGCATTAAGGTTGCACCATTTGAAGCACTTTACGGTCAAAAGTGTCGTTCACATGTTTGTTGGGCCGAGGTTGGAGACGTTCAACTCACTGGTCCAGGCAAATAGTTCAAAGAGACGATGAGAAAATCATTCGATAAAGCAAAGAATTCATGCGTACGTAATGATAAAAGAGTTTATGCGATTTAAAGCATTATGCCGAGGAATTCATTTGGAGATAGAGTTATGCTCAATGTTTGCCTTGTTAAGAGTAGTACGTTTTGGCAAACGGGGGAAGCTAAACCTCAGATATGTTAGACCTTTCAATGTGTTAGAAAAGGTTGGATCCATTTCTTACAAGCTTGAGCTTCCTCAAGAGCTGAGCAGGGTTCACAACACGTTTCATGTATCCAACTTGAAGAAGTGTTATGCCGACGAACCATTACCCGTTCCGTTGGATGGTCTACACATTGATGACAAGCTTCATTTTGTCGAGGAACTAGTCGAAATCATAGATCGTGAAGTCAAATGGTTGAGGCAAAGCCGTGTACCAATTGTCAAGGTTCTATGAAACTCTAGGAGAGGTCCTAAGTTTACATGGGAACGTGAAGACCAATTCCGGAAGAAATATCCAAACCACTTCACAAAGACCGCACCGTCGTCAAGTGCCACGTCTTGAGCCTTGAGGACAAGGCTCATTTAACGGGGGAAGACTATAACACCCTGTGTTTTAGGGTCATTGTATGTCATTAATAAATTCACTATTTATTTTTAGTATTGCATGCTTTTGTTTTTAAATTGAAATCGTTAAGTTAAATCGCGTAAGCTAAAAAATTTCCTTCAATGTAAACATGCATCAAACAATTAGATGTGTACATCAAGCAAGTGTTAGATAATTATTAGGAGGATAATTATTATCTTTACACATTTTATTTTTGTTGGTTACGTAAAGTGTTTACGTTTCGCGGATTAAATATTAGTTTAGGCATACCCGAAACACACCAAACTTTCTACGTTTCAATAAATACCCACAATTACACCCAATACTCAAATATTTCATAAATCTCTTATATATTCATATGTATGGCCGGATATGGTGTATAAATAAGAGAAAATATCTCAAAAATCTTGCTAGAAGTCTTGTACCAATTTCAACTCATTATGTCTTACTAACTATGACTAATGTTTGGTCTTTTTCTTCCATGTTTTGCTCATCTTGTCTTGGACTACTAATAATGGTCTTGACTAGCCAAGTTGTAGTATATAAAGCTTATACTAGAAAGATAAACACATACACTCATTTCCTTAGTAGAAAAACTTCATCAATCTCTTTGTTTGCTTCCTAGCTCTCGGCTCCTTCAAACAACCTACCAAATCCTACAAAATTTATTTACAATATATACAAGTGTTTCTACAACATATCTAAGATATCCTAAGGTGGTATTGAAGGCTTGGTTTAGAGTTTACAAGGGTTAAGCAAAGAAAAAGCAAGATTAGGGTTTACTTAGATTTAGGGTTTTCTTGGTATTGGAAGCATGTGTATAATATCTAAACTAGGGTTTAGATCATTTTGTTCATTATCCTACATAATATTAAGGTTATCTAAAAACTTTAATCTCTTCACTTTCATGATTTTATGCATATATGATGTTTGTATAGTTAATCACCATCTAAGGAACTTATTTACTTGTAAAATGGATTTTTTACACTTGAGTGTGTGTGCACCAAAGGTGTAAAACATGTTGTGTGTGTGGGTTTACACGTCCCACAAGAGATAGATGCTAGCATGGTGGTGTAGCCCCAAGATCATTAGTTTGATCATGTTGATGTAACCGTCTTACCATTGATCAGGTAAGATTGGGGCTTGTAGTAGTCATTATAGTTAGAGATGATGATGAAAAACCTTGTATTAATAACAATGATTCAATGTTTGAATATTCCGCCTTTGTTATTAATTTATCCTAGATAAGGTCTAAACAACCTGAGCTACAACGATCTAAGGAGATCTTATTGGTTTCCACATTTATGATTTGGTATACTTTTACATATGCTATGGATGTTAATATCATGTTATAATGGAAGTATAAGTAATGTACAAGTATGGTTTATGTATAAAAAGTGTATATAAACAAGTTACCTAAAAGGTGTATTTATGAAAGTTCATAAACAAAATAAGTATGTAGACTTATGACTCTTGTGATCCTTGGACAATCTTTGGACAAATCATCGACTAGGGACCTTAAGGATGTAATACATGTGAAGTTAAGTGTTGTAATGTACTTGTAACAAAGTTACTAAACATAAAGGTTACAAAAACAGGTTTAATCATATTTTTAACACATTTATCAAAACATTCTGTTTAAATTTGAAATAAAAAGTATTTATTTTATGTTTTTATAAAATACTACATCTCATGAGGATTCCAAAAAGGTAAGAAACTCGAAAAACCGATATATAACGAAGGAGATACAGCATTTACAAGTTATACGATAATAAAAGAGTTTATAAAAGAAGTTTTATAAAAACAATTTGCAAACCACTTCTGGTATAAAATTTTGGTTATTTTTCTCAGATAGTACATATTTTTAGAATTACAAAACAATAAGAATCATAATTTTTGGATCAATAATAAAGGAGTTATGAATTTCGCAAGTTTACGATAATTAAAGTTTATAAAAATAATTTTATAAACTGTGAACAGTAAAAATCACTATTTATTTCAGATATATATTTTTGAAAAATATCATACTTTGATAGAACTTTTAATTATGAAGACGTGCTCGAAAGAATCACTAAAATCGGAGTTAAAATGAATAAGATACGAGTTTTACGAGTTTTAGGATAACTAAATTTATAAAAATAATTTTATAAAAGTATATGAACAGTAAAAAGTACTGTTCATCAGAGGACTTAAAATATGAAAATGTAATATTTTGATAACTTGTCTTAATACGAAAGTGTGGACATAAGAAACGAACTTAAAACGATAAAGTTACGTCATTTTTACTAAAGAGATATTTATAAATGTTTTTACTTTATAAATATAATTTCACTAAAACGATTAGATGGTGATGTAGCTATATAGAATTATATACGGTATTAGTTATTCAAAGTGCTTAGTACTTATACGACCTATATTTAATTAGGTTGCATTCGGTCATTATTGTGACTCATTTTCTGTTATACTTAGATTATTCATTCACTCGAGGTGAGTTCATAGCCCCACGTTTTACATTTATAATAATTTACATGTTTTGGGGTGAGAAACATATGCATGTTTTACAATTGGACGCAAGTGGACATTTTACATTATGATTACGTGTTTGCCTAAGTAGCGAAAACCCTTTGAGCCCATTATCATGAACTGTCAATTACTTGTTGTTAGCGCGAATGTTATAAATAGATCTATTTGGGATTGACATCCCCGTTCGGGTGAGTCATGCTCACTGTGTCGGTATGCCGGAAAACGAACGTATACCATGTCGTACATAGGATGTTGCGGGTTAGAACATCATCACGAGCAATGTTGGTAATTTATATTGCAATTCATACATGTCGAGCTTCAGTGTCATGAGCTTAGGGAAACATAATCACATTTTATGATGTTTGCATCTGTTGCATTATCATGGGGAAATCTTGCGGTCCTACATTATACATTTTACAAACCTATGAATCATCAACATTTTTGTTGACGTTTTAAGAAATGTTTTCTCAAGAGATCAATGAGGTGCAAGACCAAGGATCATTGGTGGTCGTTATTTTGGAAGTCATATGCATAAAAGATTTGGTTGCATTACATTTTGGGAATACATCAGTTATGGACTAAAATCTTCGTATTTTGAACATCGAACAAGTAAAGCTTCGGGCTTATGTAACAAACAATTTGTTAAATCCAATGTATCAGTTTTAAATGACTTTTAAATGGTCGTTCTTATATATATCTTGTGCTGTTGATCTAAGAAGTACCACCCCCAACCCATATTCCGCTGCGACCTAATTTGGGGATGTTACATCTTTTTGTGGTTTTCTTGCTTAATATCTCAAACTTTAGTGAGAAAAACCATCCACCGAACCACCATCACCATCCACCAAACCACCCCCCACCTACCCACCACCACCGACCCACCCCCTACCGATCCACCCCTCACCGACCCCCCACCGACCCATCACCACCACCAATCTACACCCTCCTCAATCGAACCTCCCACCGAACCTACCCCTCCACCGAACCTCCAAAAACCCAAACCGAAACTAAGTTAAAACTAAACCTTGTTTTTTATAAAATATGGTTTTGGTATTTTAGGATTTAAAAGGTTTTTATTATTTTAATAATAAAGAGGATTAGGGTTTTTAGTGGGTAATTAATGTCAAAAAGGTGATTTTGGAAGTTAGTGGATTTAATTTTTAAGTGGTTAAGGAAATTAAGGTTTTTAAGTTAAAAGGTTAAAACTTTAGGGTTTTTTATTAAACTACATTGATAAAGTTGCAATCTTTTTACTTGGTTCACGTTAAAAAAATAATACAATCTTTCAACAAAACTTTCACAAAAACAACACTTCTTCTCGTCAAAACGATCCTTAATATTAATTCATTCAAAGACTACCCAATCAAATTCACAATGGCAATAATGGCAAAGAACATTATTGCTGCAGGTTCTAAAAATCGTCTGATGATGCTAGAGAAATGCATGTACGATAGCTTGAAGACTCAGATTATTCTTTATATCCAAGGCAAAGAGAATGGTGAAATTTTAAAAGAATCAATCAACAACGGTCCTTTTAAACTCAAACTAATGATTATTGTTAAAGACACTGATGGCACTACAGACATCATTCTCAAACAGTTGAAGACCTTACTCCACAAGAGAAGTTATGATACGACAGTGACATCAAAGCTGTTAATATACTTCTTCTTGGATTTCCAGTTGACATTTACACTCTCATTAACCACTTTCAGACTGCAAAAGAAATATGGGATCACGTCAAAGAACTTATGAAAGGCACATAAATAAACAAGCAAGAACATGAATCAATGCTATATGATGAATTTGATAAATTCACATCTAAGCCTGGTGAATCAATCCACTCATACTATCTGATATATGCTAAACTGGTCAATGACATGAACATAATTCCTATGTCTATGTCACCCATGCAAATCAATACAAAGTTTGTGAATCGTTTTCATCCTAAGTGGAGAGGTTTGTCACAGCCGCTAAACAGGCAAGAAATCTTGACAAAGTGAATTTTGATCAGTTGTATGCTTTCCTCAAACATAATGAAAGAGATACTAATGAAGTTCGAGAAATATGACAATGATTTCTGAATCCACTTGCTTTAATAACAAACACCTACAACCCACCTCCTTCATATATCACTCAGCAAATACAATATCATTCTCAACCATCTAAAGTTTATTAGTACTATCAATCAAACACTCTAGTAACCCAATAACTGATTCAGTCACCTCCACTTCAATGCTATGCACCACTAGTTGTTCAACAACCACCTACATTTCAACATGATACCGGATTTGTTGTACCAACCTTTCTTCCAACTGATTATCCAATAGCTAGTCTCATCAAAACTATGATCTTCTTGAGATCTGCTTATAGCTCAAGATATCCTCCCATAAATAACCAACTTTAAACTTCATAAAATCCAAGAACTCAAGAAATAATTCAAAATGGACAAGTTACGGTTCAGAATGTTCAAGGTAGACAATCTCAAGGTTATGCGGGCAGTGCTGGAAAGAATCAAGCTACAAGGGCAAGGGTTGTCAATACATTTGGAAATGCAAGGGCAAATCAACCAAGGTTAATAAGATGTTATAACTGCAGAGGTAAAGGGCATATCGCTAAGTAATGTATTATTAAGAAAAGGGTGAAAGATTTTGAATGGTTTAAGGATAAGATGCTACTTGCTCAAGTACAAGAAGTAGGAGTTGTATTGAATGATGAACAACATGATTTCTTAGCTGACAGTTTGGAAGAAACTAATGACTGTCAAGATCTTCAGTTTCAAGCTACAACAAATTACAAGGCAGACCATGTTGATGCATATGATTCAGATTATGATGACGAAGTTACCGCAAATGCAATCTTCATGGAAAGTTTATCTCCTGTTGTTTCTATCAATGATGACACTGTTGAACCACGTTATGATTCTGACATATTCTCTGAGGTACCTCATTACGACACTTATCATGAATCTGATATGCTTAATTCGAATGTAGAAGAGAAGGGATATATTGAAAACATAATTCCAATAATGAGTCATATGATGAACTTACGAGTAACAATAATGTTATCCCTTATGATGATTATATGGTTACTATTAGCAATGATGCTGATAACTATGTTCCTCCTCCTGTATAAAATAATGATATGATATTGTTTGTAATTGAACAAATGAAATCTCAAGTAGAAAAATGTAACACGGTAACTCAAGACACACAAAGTGTGAATGAATCAATAACTAGTGAGCTTGAAAGATATAAAGAAAGAGTCAAAACTTTTGAAAATGAATCTAAAAAATCTGCTTCCGACAAAGAAAATTTTTTAGATTGTCAATTAAGAACTGTCATTTGTGATCGAAATAGAAAAGTAAATGATTATGAAGATCAAATCTTTACTCAATGAAAACAAATGGAGAACTTAACAATCAAAGTAAATTTTCTCAAAAATGGTTTTGAAACATACAAAAAAGAGTCGACTGAAAAATATTAAAAGAACATCAGTGAAATTGTAGATTTAGAAAAAGCTAAAAAGAAACTTGAAAACATTTTTTACAAAGTAGCTCAAGCAATGCACATGATAACCAAACCTCAAAATTTTTATGATGAAACACATAAGACAGCTCTTGGTTATCAAAATCCTTTGTATCTTTCTCATGCTGAACGGTTACAACCTGCGTTATACAACAGAAAAGTTTTGATTGATAAACATAATCATGTATCTGTGTGTGATTCTGAGGAAACATTGATACTTGCTGAAGAAAGGCGGTTGAAAATGATTGAAAAACGAACTCATATTAAAGCTAAACCGATTGATTACTCAAAATTAAACAAACTTTACGAGTATTTTGTTTCACAAAAAAATTTGTCAGTAGAACAACTATATTGGTCCTCTACACCAAATCTTTCTACAAGCATTTCAAAACCCACTAAAGTTTTTCCTAAAAAATTCCCATCCACCAATCAAGTTCTCACAAAAATTTAAAATGCACGAGATCTTCTCAGTAAGTTTGATGACTGCATTGAAAGGATAACAACTTTGTCTCCTCATGAGATTGGTAGATGGGAGCAATAGGATACAAAAGGGGCTTTTCAAGAAGATGTCATACCATTTTCTAAAAACCTAAAAGAAACTTTCAAATTTTTTTAAAAATGTCTTATTGCTGAGGTTAAAGAAATAAAAGACATTTTTGAACAAATGGAAGATGAGGTTGAGCAATGTTCATTGGCAAAGAAAGGTTTAGAAATTCAAACAAAACAACTTTTAATCAACAACGACCGACTCTTGGAAGAAAATATCTCATGTGATATTATGTGCACTTACTTGCGTTCATTGAATGAAGTTGATAATTGTGGAAAGTGCCAAAGTCTTGACATTGTGCTTTTAGATCATCAAGAATCAACAAGTCATTGTGTGAACTGAAAAAACGTTTTGCAAACCTTAAGGAATACAACATTTCTCTTGACATTGCTTTTCAAAATTACAAAGAAAAAATGATTAATGATTCTCAGACAAACAATAACAATCATTTGGTTCAAGCAATCAATAACCAATCTTTTGAGATAAATGATGTAAAAGTACAATTGCAAGACAAAACACTTGTAATCAATGAGTTAAAACATCTGTTAGCTCAAATCTATGGAAAGAGTCCAGTGACTAAATGTGAATCATCAAATTTTGATTCTAGGATTCAGAAAATAGAGGATGAGAACGTGTCTCTAGCTTTTCAGGTTTCTTCCTTAGTTAAGGAACAAGAACACACTAAGTTAGAATATAAGAAACTTTATGATTCAATCAAGCAGACACAGGCAAAAACCAAACTTAAAACTGACTCTTTACAACAAAAGCTAAATGATCAGATTTCTGAAAACAACATGTTAAGAGCATAGTTAAAAGCAAAGTTTTATGAATCTCAATTGAATCAAAATGGTACAAGTGTAAATACCAAAGTAACTGAACCTCCAACTTCATGAACTAAACTTTATTTAGTAACTCTGCTTCCTAAATCAAAGGTTATTCCTAAAGTTGTTAAGAAAAATGATTTATCAAAAATAGTCACTTCAAACTTGACTACCAATAAGATAATTAAAAAATGCACAAATGTTCTTGCCCCAGATTTGCTTAAGATTGAGTCTGAACCAATCAATGCATACTTTAAGAACAACAGGGCTATGCATCAAGATTATCTAAAAGTAACTAAGGAGCACGTATCAACACTACATGAATTATTAGAAGAAGCTAAAACATTAAGACCTTTAGATGAACATATAGGTCATGCATCAAAGTTTGCTGAGCGAATTCAAGAACTGTTAGTGTATGTTAGTGCCTCCTGCCTTTTTACTTAAAGCGACTGTCACATCTCACCAAGGCGGAAACACGAGGCATAACGTCATGGGTACCATCACAACACAATGATGTCAACAATAGAGAGAACTAAAATGCATTAAACAAAACAAAAATGGAAACAAAGTGTCATGACAATACCTAACACAAGAAAAAAGGGGTCTTGTATTGAGGTAAAAGAGTCACTCTATTGCAAAGACATAAATAAAATATCCCAAAACCTAAAACATTCATGTATCAATCCAAAACAAGTACGAAATGAAAACTAGGAAATAAATCCACATGCAAGCCTATGGTCTCACTAGCCAATCTTCCTAACTTCACTTTTTACATGATGATCACCTGAAAATGAAGCTTAAAACGTCAACAATAATGTTGGTGAGACTCATAGGTTTTAGACACGCAATAATACTCGCTTTTACTCTGATTAACAAAACATAGTTGGACAAAAATGAACTATCATGAACCTATGCTAGCATGCAACCAAAATCAAATCAACATATCCACATACTTAATTTCACATTCAAGCTTAGAATAGCTGATACTATAAGCAACCAAACTCACCCAGAATGTACCACACAAACATATCACATTGGGTAGAAGTACCCATCCGCTCCCACTGAGTAGGCGTACTTATCCGATCCCAAATCAATATCACAATCTCACTGAGTAGGCGTACTCATCTGATCCCAAATAACACATGTATCACATAGTCATATAATAGTCATGTAATGTCCATACGCAAATTTAAAACACAAAATCACAGCAACAAAACATTTTCAAAACATTTGCATCATTTTCATCCCAAGAAAACATTGTAAAATGGGACTATGAAAAACACTTGATGCACAGCTACTTTACAAATTGCTTAAAATCAACTAAACATAAATAGAACACATGTTACACGCGATTAGGCTAAATGCCCAAGACGATGTAACAATCAATTGATGGACTACTAAGTTTATATTATGTTTATAAACCCTTTACCATACTTCCCATACCTTACTTATACCCTAATACTCTTAAATGCCTTATTCGAGTTTTCTAGTTTTTCGGCAAAACATTGTAGTCACTTTATGACCACAAATAAAATACTAAATCATCAAATTGACTTTTCCCCTTTCATTCCCTACCTTCCCAATGGGTTATGAACTACTGTGATAATTTAGAAAAAATAATATTGAGTCTAACTATTTTATAAAAATTCAACATCACAAAGTACTCAAATTCGAATCTAAACGCTCATCAAAAAGTTTGATTTTTCTAAAAGTACTTAGACAATGATATAGGACTTGTGCTTTGAGCTGGTGTTAATAGACACATAAAATATGACCTTTGATTTTTCCCAAGCCTTGACTCAACTTTTAAGTAGGGGTTTTACTCCACGAAATCAAACCCAAATCTGACCTGAATTTACTGTTTCGACAACTTTTTTTGTAAAAATTATTTGACTAACTTCCTAACCTCAAAACCTTTTAGGGCTAGACTTTTTGAAAACTAGACTCTCTGAACTTGAATTTAGGCACAAGATTCTTACCAAAACTTGTTTTTATCAATGAGATATCATTTAATCAACATGACCTAAAATATGACCTTTGATTTTTCCCAAGCCTTGACTCAACTTTTAAGTAGGGGTTTTACTCCCCAAAATCAAACCCAAATCTGACCTGAATTTACTGTTTCAACAACTTTTTTTGTAAAAATTATTTGACTAACTTCATAACCTCAAAACCTTTCAGGGCTAGACTTTTTGAAAGCTAGACTCTCTGAACTTCAATTTAGGCACAAGATTCTTACCAAAACTTGTTTTTATCAATGAGATATCATTTAATCAACATGACCTAAAATTCTGGCAAACCCTATCTTTCAAATTAAAGCGTTCTAATCTAAACCGTTTACACCAACATGCTCCAAATCTATTCCCGAACACACCCACATAGATTTATATTATTAATTTACAGAAAATTTATGAACCCTTATTTTCCATCAATTAAAGTTACTAATATAAGAAGTTTAAACAAGAACTTAATTAAAAACATACGTAAACCTTTCACTTGAACACACACGAATCAACAACTTAATTCTTGAATAAAAAAAATATTTTTCTTTTTTCTTCCTTGGGGGTTTTAGCCGAACAAAAGAGAGAGGAGAGAAAAAAAAGTGATTTAGGGTTTTATTGATTTTGTATTTATAATCCTTAGTTTCCTAATTGTATTCAAATTAGTTTTCTTTTTTTTCTTAATAACCGGCCAAATAAACACCCATTTAATATTTTTTTTATTATTAAATACATATTTACCTCTTATTTTGTTGTTTTTATAAAAACCCTCTATTAATTTTGTAAACCTTTTAAATAAAAACTAGTTTTAAACTTACTATTTATAAATTTCATTTCATAAATTACTTTCCTAATTTAGAAATACTAATGCTTATTAAATTTAAATAATAGACTTAATTCATTCCTAGGAATACATTATATACACTTTACGCTCATATATCAATTATTCACCGAATTACACGATAACGCATAAAATCATGCTATCATTTCCATTGTCACAAAATGTGAACAAAATGAAATAGCTACCAAAACCACAATTCAATCACCATTAGATGAACACGCATCACAAATTAATATCAAATACTCATATAAGATCACATAATCACACAATTATAACACATATAAATACTTTAGTCAACTCTAACGGTTTGACTAACCTGCTTAAGTCATAGTTGTCACGGTATCCACTCCATTAGGAAATTTCGTCTCGAAATTTAACTAGTAGGTTCAACAGCACAGTCAGTAAACAATCGGGGATACTTCGCTCTCATATGGTCCTCACATTCCCATGTAAACTCGGGGCCACGCTTTGAATTTCATCGAACCTTAACGATTGAAATATTACTATGCTTCAAACTCTTAACCTTACGATCCAAAATTTCTACGGGTTCCTCAACAAAACGAAGGGTTTTGTCAATCTTGATCTCGTCTAGTGGCACATGCAGATTTGCACCCACCAAACACTTATTCAAATTCGACACATGAAATGTGTCGTGCATGCTACTCAATCCCTTGGGCAATCTTAATCGATAAGATACAGGACTGACCCTTTCAAAAATTCTAAATAGTCCTACATAGTGCCAACTTACATTTCTTTCCAAAATGTATCACGCCTTTCCAAGGCGACACCTTTAGTAACACTTGATCCCCAACCTCAAACTCTAGTGGCTTGCGCCTATTATCAGCGTAGCTCTTTTGACGATCTCTTGCCGCTTTGAGCTTTTCCTTTATCAAGACTACCTTAACCGTCGTCTCTTGCACCAATTCTGGCCTAATCAATCTACTTTCTTTAATTTCAGCCCATAAAACGAGCGACCTACATTTCTTTCCGTATAGTGCTTCGAACAGAGCACATCGAATACTCGAATGGTAACTATTATTATAAGAAAATTCAGCTAATGATAGGTGGACATCCCAACTGCCACCAAAGTCAATCACACACGTTCTCAACATATCCTCCAATGTCTGAATTGTACGCTTACTTTGCCCATCCGTCTGAGGATGATAAGCCGTACTCATATCCAATCGCGTCCCTAAAGCTTTCTGTAATGTTTTCCAGAAACGTGAGGTAAACCATCCATCTCGATCCAAAATAATTGACACATGCACTCTATGCAGTGCGACGATCTCATCAATGTACAACCTTTCCAATTTCTCCATACTGTAATCCTCATGCGTCACTAGAAAATGAGCTGACTTGGTCAGTTTGTCGACTATTACCCATATAGTATCATGCCCACTCTTCGTCCTATGTAACTTTGTCCATAGTGATATTATCCCATTTCCACTCGGGTATCTCAAGTTGTTGCAATAGACCTAAAGGCCTTTGATGCTCTACTTTCACTTTTGAACAAGTTAAACATTTGATAACATACATAGTGATATCCCTCTTCATACCCGACCACCAATACATATCTCGAAGATCATGGTACATCTTATCCGCTCCCGGATGCATAGAGTACCTAGTCTTATGAGCTTCGTCCATGATTATGGTTCTCACACCTCCCACTAACGGAACCCATATGCGATCCATAAAGTATAAACTCTCATCTTCTTTCCTTTCCATCTGCTGGTCTAATCCGTGTGATCCTTCTGCTGGCATGTTCTCTTCCTTGAATGCCTCACTCTAGGATGTCAATATCATTCTTTTAACTCCAGACTGAATGGTCATAGCCATTGCTCGTACACGTCTTGGTTTTAATCGCTCTTTTCTACTTAAGGCATCAGCTACTACGTTAGCCTTACCTGGATAATAGTGAATATCACACATATAGTCGCTGAATAACTCAATCCACCTCCTTTGACGCATATTCAACTCCTTTTGACCGAATATGTATTGAAGACTCTTATGATCTGTATAAATGACACTCTTAGTTCCATATAAGTAATGCCTCCAAGTCTTAAGAGCAAACACTACTGCTCCCAACTCTAGGTCATGTGTTGTATAATTCTTCTCATGGATCTTCAATTGTCTTGATGCATAGGCGATTACCTTGCCTCTTTGTATGAGTACATAACCTAACCCTTGATTTGACGTGTCACAGTAAACTACAATATCTTCAATTCCATCAGGCAACGACAGTATTAGAGTATTACATAAATTATCTTTCAAAGTCTAGAAAGCCTCTTCCTGCTCCCCGCCCCACTCATACTTCGTGTTTTTCTGAGTCAACGAAGTAAGGGGTTTAGAAATCTTTGAGAAGTTCATGATAAAACGTTAGTAGTAACCAGCTAACCCCAAAAATGATCGTATCTCGGACGACGTTGTAGGAGCTTTCCAATTCTTTATCGCCTCAATCTTACTTGGGTCCATGTAAATATTGTTATGATTGACCACGTGACTGAGGAAATGTACTTCCTGCAACCAGAACTCGCACTTTGAAAACTCAGCATACAACCTCTCCTTCTTCAGCAACTCTAACACCAACTTTAAATGAACCTCATGATCCTTCTTAGTCTTTGAGTAGATCAAAATGTCATCAATGAATACAATGACAAACTTATCTAAGTACGGTTTGCAAACCCGGTTCATTAAGTCCATGAAGACAGTTGGCGCATTGGTTAACCCAAAAGGCATAACTGTAAACTCAAAGTATCCGTATCTCGTTCTGAACGCAGTCTTTAGGTTATCATCCTCATGCACTCTAAGCTGATGATAACCCGACTGAAGATCTATCTTAGAGAAGTAACGTGCTCCTTGCAATTGATCGAATAAGTCTTTGATCCTAGGGAGAGGGTAACGGTTCTTGATGGTCAACTTGTTCAATTAAAGGTAGTCTATACACATGTGCATTAAACTGTATTCTTCTTAACAAACAACATCAGTGCTCCCCACGGAGAATGACTTGGCCGAATAAAACCCTTATCTTATAATTCTTGAATTTGTTCAGACAACTCTTGCATTTCCGAGGGTGCTAGTCGATATGGAGACTTCGCAACCGGCGCCACTCTAGGAATTAAATCTATGCGGAACTCAACTTGTCGTTGCGGTGGCAATCCCGACAAGTACGGAAATACATCAATGAAATCTCGTACAACAGGTATATCACTCAACTCTGGTTCCTCTGCCTTCGTGCTCATTAGTGTTTTTGTGCCTCCTAAGGTACGTTCCCCTTGAACTCGAAGTATCTCACCACCTTCCATCGGTATCCTAACCACCTTCTCATGACATACTATCTCAGCCTTATTCTTAAATAACCAATCCATCCCCACAATCATATCAAAACTTCCATGACCCAATGGTATCAAATCTACAGTGAACAAGGAATTTCCTAGTTCTAGTTTGCAGTCACGGATAATCCTATCAACTTCTTCTTTCTTACCGTTAGCTACTTATATTACATATCCAGTTCTTACAATACTAGGTTTCGCATTTAGTAAGGGTGCAAATTTAGTGGAAATAAAACTAAAATCAGCTCCAGAATTAAATATTATAGCAGCAAAGTGATCGTTTAAAGAGAAAGTACCCGTCACAACGTTAGGATCCTGCAGGGCATCGACTACAGTTACACTGAAAGCCCTTCCTCTAGCTTGATTCCTATTGTTCTGGGTATTTCGGTTGCCCTCCAAAGCTAGACGGTTTCCTGCTTGACCAAGTGCTCAGTTCAACTTAGGACAAGTATTGCAAAGATGTTTGGAGTTCCCACATTCATAACAAACCCTCTGATTATTTTCCATCCTAACAGCACTAAGTGGTGCCACCTGCTTAACCGGCGCCCGGCAATCTCTGGCAAAGTGACCTGGTTTTTGACAGTTGAAACACAACCTACAAGGTCCACTTTTTGAATGATAAGTAAAACACTTAGCATACTTAGGATATGCGCCCACATTTACATTCCTAGGAGCGGTTTTCTCCACAAATCCTTTTCCCACTTTTGCCTTCTTATTATCTTTCCATGAACCTCCTTGTTTACTTGTTTCTTCTACTTCCTTTCTTTTCTCACCACTCCTTGTCAATGTACCACAACGGACCACCTCATCAGTAAGTATTCTAGCCTTATGAATAGCACTCTGTATCGTGGTTGGCTGAGTTGCTCGGAGCATTCCATGAATTTGAGGTGCCAATCCATTTATATACCTTTCGATTCGCTTTTATTCAGGAGTTACCAAATGTGTAACTAGTTTGGCCAATTCATGGAACCGATCAGTATACCCCGCATGATTAGCCTCCACCGTAGTATGATTCTAAAACTCACTCTCTAACTTATCCATTTTGTTACTTGGACAAAACTCTTCCACACGCAACGCCATGAAATCAACCCATGACATATTTATAGCAGCCTCACTACTCCTTGCCTGAACCTGGGTGTTCCACCAAGTCAATGCCTTATTTATGAACGAACTAGCAGCATACTTCACCTTTTGATTTTTAGCACGTCTACTATTTTCTATTACTGATTCCATTTTCTCAATCCACCTAGTAAGTGCTACCGCACCACCTTTCCCATCATAGTCTCGAGGATTGCAAGCCAATAATGCCTTATAAGAACATACATTGTTCCTACCATTTCCATTCCTACCATTTCCACCATTAGCATTTGCATTGTTCACATTATTGGTTACTTGGGTGAGTTTTGCATCTGCTGCGCTATGATAGCAGCAATGTCGGGGTTTTTGTAGTTCTCATCGTTGCTAGGGCCGCTTCGTCAGGATGGATCCATTTCTATTAAAGATAAAATTTATATAAATTAGAAGATAAAACAAGGATTTCTAATCCCATAATCTTATCATACTCTACACATTACCATAAACGTACAAGAATAACCAACATATAACGTGTCAACATTAATCCATGTAATCATACTTGCAAGTCTACTTGTGTTGTGGCGCATGTTTAATTATGTTGGCCACCATAATTATAGATGCCCCCTTTCACAAATGTACTCCCTCCTATGACGACACTTCTTAAGGTTAACACACCACATAACACATAATTCAAATCATTCAGCTCATCACACGCGGAAATAATCCAATGTCATAATATTAAAATACTTGAAAATCCAAAAGTCGAAAGTAACATTCCTAAACATGGCTCCAACCATAAAATAGCAAACTAAATTTTTCAAAACAAGAAGCGAGATGGATAGTCGAGTAACATATAGGCAGGAACAGCTTTAGACAAAATCTGGTTTGGGTCGAACACCACTCTCACAAGTATCTTCCATCTCCTTAAACTTGGGTTCACTCCTTGCTGTGGATTCGAGATCTGACTCTACTTCATTGTCAAATGCTGCATAACCTGGAGGCTCGGAGTTTGAGCCTATTTCTGACGCCTCCTTTGATCCCTTCTTTTCTGACTCTTCATTTTCTTTTTCTTCCTCCTCTTTTTCATCCTCTTCTTCCTCCTTGTCTTCCTCCACTTCTTCATCATCTTCTTCCTCTTCTTCCTTAGATGAGGCGTATCCAAGGAATTTAGAGATTGTGCCATCCTTTGAAATCATTCTCATTTCCTTCTTCATGATCCATTTTCCTTCCAATTTTCTCATAACTAACTTTTCCTTAACTCGGCACGGATACAATTCAATGGGTATTTGGCATTTGTGGTTCGTCCGTTTTATTCTAAGCCCCGTCTCTGGGTTCGTATAGCGCTTACGTCCAGTTGGGAAAACAGTTCCCCAACGAAATTTCTTACGGGTAGGGGGAGACATAACTAAAATAATAATAAGGTATTAGTATATATTATACTAGATAATAGTAAACAAAAATAGAATAATTAAAACTTCCGAATAAGTGAGAAAATATAATAATTACATAATTAAACACTTAAACCCTATAATGAAGCTATATGAAGGACTCCTAGGTTATAGTCTAGGTTCAACCACCTACTTCTCTATAACCATTGGCTCTGATACCAATATGTCACACCTTGCCAAGGCGGAAACACGAGGTGTAACATCATGGGTACCATCACAACATAATGGTGTCAACAATAAAGAGAACTAAAATGCATTAAACAAAATGAAAATGGACATAAAGTGTCATGACAATACCTAACACAAGAAAAAAAGGGGTCTTGCATTGAGGTAAAAGAGTTACTCCAATGCAAAGACATAAATAAAATATCCCAAAACCTAAAACATTCATGTATCAATCCAAAACAAGTACGAAATGAAAACTAGGAAATAACTCTGCATGCAAGCCTACGGTCTCACTAGCCAATCTTCCTAACTTCACTTTCCTCATGATGCCCACCTGAAAATAATGCTTAAAACTTCAATAATAATGTTAGTGACAGTCATAGGTTTTAGACACGTAGTAATACTCGCTTTTACTCTGATTAACAAAGCAAAGTTGGACAAAAATAAACTATCATGAACCTATGCTAGCATGAAACCAAAATCAAATCAACATATCTACATACTTAATTTCACATTCGGGCTTAGAATAGCTGGCACTATAAGCAACCAAGCTCGCCCATAATGTACCACACAAACATATCACATTGGGTAGGCGTACCCATCCGGTCCCACTGAGTAGGCGTACTCATCCGATCCCAAATCAATATCACAATCTCACTGAGTAGGCGTACTCATCCGATCCCAAATAACACATGTATCACATAGTCATATAATAGTCATGTAATATCCATATGCAAATTTAAAACACATAATCACAACAACAAAACATTTTCAAAATATTTGCATCTTTTCCATCCCAAGAAAACATAGTAAAATGGGACTATGAAACTCGCCTGATGCACAGCTACTTCACAAATTCCTTGAAGTCAACTAAACACGAATAAATCACATGTTACACGTGATTAGGCTAAATGCCCAAGACGATGTAACAATCAATTGATGGACTACTAAGTTTATATTATGTTTATAAACCCTTTACCATACTTCCCATACCTTACTTATTCCCTATAGGTCCTTGGTCTTGGATCTATATAGCCTTTGTAAGACAATAGCTAACTTGAATAAATCCAAATCAACTATGTGAGAGACACTGACTATGAATATCAAGTGTTAATGCGGAATCGTAACACAAGAATTAAGAAGAACAATAATACTAATTTTGCTATTGATTTCTATTAAGCTTTAATGCTTCTATCACATATATGAAAGTTTATGCCGTAGGGTTCCTTTTATACACCAAGGAAAACCCTAGCAGGCTTTACAAAACGTGTGAAAGGATTTAGGACCCGTGGCTTTGATCTGAAGTTAATAGACACATTAAAATAGATCTTGATTGTTTTCAAGGCCTTGATAACATTAAGTAGGGGTTTTCTACTCCCGAAATCTGACCCGAATTTACTTTTTCGACAAATTTTCTTGTAAAAATTATTTGACTAACTTCCCGACCTCAAAACCTTTCGGGGCTGAACTTTTTGAAACCTAGACTCTTTGAACTTAAGTTTAGGCATAAGATTCATAGCATAACTCATTTTTATCAATGAGATATCATTCAATCAACATAACCTAAAATTTTGCCAAACCCTAACTTTCAAATTAACGGGTTCTAATCTAAACCGTTTACACCAACATGCTCTAAATCTATTCCCGAACACACCCATATAGCTTTATATCATTAATTTACAGAAAATTATAAACCCTAATTTATCCATCAATTAAAGTTACATGATTATAATATTAAAACTAGAATTAATTAAAAATCATACCTAAACCTTTCACCCGATTAAACTTGAATCGCCACCTTGGTTCTTGATATTTTTTTATTCTTCTTAGGGTTTCGGCCGGCCAAAGGGAGAGGGAGAGAAAAAAGTGATTTAGGGTTTTCTTGATTTAGTATTTATAATACCTAATTTCCTAATTGTAATCAAATTAGTTTTCTTTTTTGTCCTTTTCCTTCTTTCGGCCGAACAAAACACCCCTTAAAATTTTTTTATTAATTAATATTAAATGTATATTACCCTTATTTTGTTGTTTTTATAAAAACCCTTTATTAATTTTGCAAACCTTTTTAAATAAAAACTAGTTATAAACTGACTATTTATAAATTTCATTTCATAAATTACTTTTCTAAATTAGAAATACTAATGCTTATCAAATTTAAATACTAGACTTAATTCATTACTAGGAATACATTATATACTCTTTACGCTCATACTTCAATTATTCACCAAATTACATGATAACACATAAAATCATGCTATCATTTTCATTGTCACAAAAATGTGAACGAAATGAATAGCTACCAAAACCACAACTCAATCACTAATAGATGAACACGCATCACGGATTAAATATGAAATAACTCATAAAGATCACCTAAGCACACAATTTTTAACACATTATTAATACTTTAGTCAACCCTACTGTTTGACTAACTGCTCAGTCCGGTTTGTCATAGTATCCCCTCCTTAGGAAATTCGTCCCGAAATTTAACTAGTAGGTTCAACAACACAGTCAACAAACAATCGAGGATACTTAGATTTCATATGGTCCTCACGTTCCCACGTGAACTCAGGCCACGCTTTGAATTCCAACGAACTTTAACAATTGGAATCTTACTACGCTTCAAACTTTTAACCTCACGATCCATAATTTTACGGGGTGGTTCAACAAAACGAAAGGGTTGTCAACCTTAATCTCGTCTAGTGGCACATGCAGATTTGCTCCGCATAAAACTTCTTCAATTCGACAAATGAATTGTGTCGTGTCACGTATCAATTCCTCTGGCAATCTTAATGATAAGCTGATTTTTTTTGCTGGGTCGAATCCTTTCAAGGATTTCAAATGGTCCTACATACCTCGGTGCCAACTTACCTTTCTTTCCAAAACATATCACGCCTTTCCAAGGCAACACCTTCAGTAACACTTGATCCCCAACCTCAAACTCTAGTGGATTGCGCCTATTATCAGCATAGCTCTTTTGACAATCTCTGTGCCGCTGTGAGGGCATTTTCCTTTATCAAGATACTATCAGTCATCTTTGCACCAATTCTGGTCAATCAAACCTGCTATCTCCAATTTCAGCCCATGAGAAGGGCGACCTACATTCCTTCCATTTACACTAAAAAAATTGCTTCAAACGGAGCACATCAAATACTCGAATGGATATATGTCTTATAAGGAAAATTCAGCTAAGTAGATTGAACATCCCAACTGCCACACAAGTCGATTCACACACGCTCTTAACATCTTTCCTCAACATGTATGAATTATACGTTCACTTTGGCCATCTGTCTGAGGGATGATAAGGTACTTATCTCCAATGCATCCCTAAAAGCTTCTGTAATGTTTGCCAGAAACATGATGTAAACCGTCCATCTCGATCTAAAATAATTGACACAGGCACTCCATGCCATGCAACGATTTCATCAATGTACAACCTTGCCAACTTCTCTATACTATAATCCTTACGCATCGCTAGAAAATGAGCTGACTTGGTCAGTCTGTCGACTATTACCCATATTGTATCATGCCCGCTCTTCGACCTCTGTAACTTCGTAATAAAATCCATAGTGGTATTATCCCATTTCCACTCGGGTATCTCTGGTTGTTGCAATAAACCCCCCCCCCCCCCCCCCCCCCCCCCCCCACGAAGGCCTTTGATGCTCAGCCTTCACTTTCAAACAAGTTAAACATTTGCTAACATATGTAGTGATATCCTTTTCATCTCGGCCACCAATACATATCCCGAAGATCATGGTACATCTTATCTGCTCCCAGATGCACAGAGTTCCTAGTCTTATGATCTTCGTCCATGATTATGGTTCTCACACCTCCCACTAACGAAACCCATATGCGATCCATAAAGTACAAGCTTTCATCTTCTTTCCTTTCCATCGCTGGGTTAACGTGGTATCATTCTGCTGATGTTCTCTTCCTTGAAATGCGCACTTGGGCGCCATTATCATCTTTTAACTCCGGATGAATGGTCATTGCCATTGTCGTACATCGTCTAGGTTTCACTGCTTTTCCTTCTTAGGGCATCAGGCTACTACGTTCGTCTTACCTGGATGGCTAGCGAATCTAACTATAGTCGCTGAATCACTCAATCACACCTCCTTTGACGCATATTTAATTCCTTCTGCTCGAATATGTGTTAAAGACTCTTATGATCCGTATAGATGACACTCTTCGTTCCGTAGAAGTAATGCCTCCAAGTCTTAAGAGCAAACACTACGGCTCCTAATTCTAGGCCGTGTGTTGTATAATTCTTCTTATGGATCTTCAATTATCGTGATGCATAGGCAATTACCTTGCCTCGCTACTTAAGTACACAACCTAATCCTTGATTCGACGCATCATAGTAGACTACAAAATCTTCAATTCCATCAGGCAACAACAGTATTGGAGCATTACACAAATTATCTTTCAAAGTCTGCAAGGCCTCTATTCTCTGCTCCGCGTCCCACTCATACTTCTTGTTTTTCTGAGTCAACAAAGTAAGGGGTTTAGCAATCTTAGCGAAGTTCGCGATAAAATGTCGATAGTACCCTTCTAACCCCAAAAATGATCGTATCTCGGACGGCGTTGTACGAACTTTCTAGTTCTTTACAGCCTTAATCTTACTTAGGTCTACATGAATACCGTTATGATTGACTATGTGACTGAGGAAATGCACTTCTTGCAACCAGAACTCGCACTTGGAAAACTTAGCATACAACCTCTCCTTCTTCAGCAGCTCCAACACCAACTTCAAATGAACCTCATGATCCTCCTTAGTCTTTGAGTAGATCAAGATGTCATCAATGAATACAATGACAAACTTATCTAAGTACGGTTTGCAAACCCGGTTCATTAAGTCCATGAAGACCGCTGGTGCATTGGTTAACCCAAAAGGCATAACCGTAAACTCAAAGTGTCCTTATTGCGTTCTAAACGCAGACTTTGGGATATCATCCTCATGCACTCTAAGCTGATGATAACCCGACCGAAGATCTATCTTAGAGAAATAACGCGCTCCTTGCAATTGATCGAATAAGTCGTCGATCCTAGGGAGAGTGTAACGGTTCTTGACGGTCAACTTGTTCAATTCTCGGTAATCTATGCAGATGCGCAATAAACCGTCCTTCTTCTTAACGAACAATACTGGTGCTCCCCACGGAGAATGACTTGGCCGAATAAAACCTTTATCTTGCAATTCTAGAAGTTGTTTAGACAACTCTTGCATTTCCGAGGGTGCTAGTCGATATGGAGACTTCGCAACCGGCGTCGCTCCAGGAATTAAATCTATGCGGAACTCAACTTGTCGTTGCGGTGGTAATCCCGACAAGTCTTCCAGAAATACATCAATGAAATCTCATACAATGGGAATATCACTCAACTCCGGTTCATCTGCCTTCGTGCTCATTAGTGTTTTCGTGCCTCCTAAAGTACGTTCCTCTTGAACTCGAAGTATCTCACCACCTTCCATCGGTATCCTAACCACCTTCTCATGACACACTATCTCAACCTTATTCTTAGACAACCAATCCATCCCCACAATCACATCAAAACTTCCATGACACAACGGTATCAAATCTATAATGAATAAGGAATTTCCTAGTTCTAGTTTGCAGTCATGGATAATCCTATCAACTTCTTCTTTCTTACCATTAGCTACTTCTATTACATATCCAGGGCTTACAATACTAGGTTTCACATTTAGTAAGGGCGCAAATTTAGTGGAAATAAAACTAAAATCAGCTCCAGAATCAAATAGTACAGTAGCAAAGTGATCGTTTAAAGAGAAAGTATCCGTCACAACGTTAGGATCCTGCAGGGCATCGACTGCGTTCACACTAAAGGCTCTTCCTCTAGCTTGATTCCCATTGTTTTGGGTATTTCGGTGCCTTCCAAAGCTAGCGGTTCCTGCTTGGACCAAAGGTGATCGATTCAACTCAGGACAAGTATTACGAAGATGTTCGGATCTCCCACATTCATAACAAACCCTTTGATTATTTCCCATCCTAACATCACTAACTGGCGCCACCTGCTTAACCGGCGCCCGACAATCTCTGGCAAAGTGACCTGGTTTCTGACAGTTGAAACACAACCTACAAGGTCCACTTTCTGGATGATAAGTAAAACACTTAGCACACTTAGGATATACGCCCACATTCACATTTCTAGGAGGAGCTGTCGCCACAAATCCTTTTCCCACCTTTGCCTTTTTATTATCCTTCCATGAACCTCCTTGTTTATTTGTTTCTTCCACTTCCTTTCTTTTCTCACTACTCCTTGTCAATGTACCACAACGGACCGACTCATCAGTAAGTATCCCAGCTGTAAGAATAGCACTATGTATCGTGATTGGTTGAGTTGCTTGGAGCATTCCACGAATTTGAGGTGCCAATCCGTTTATATACCTTTCGATACGGCTTAACTCAGCGTTACCAAGTGTGGGACTTGTTCGGCCAACTCATGGAACCCCCAAATCAGTATTTTTTTTTACCCCGCATGATTTAGTCCCAACCATAGTATGATTCCAAAACTTACTCTCCAACTTCTCCATTTTGTTACTTGACAAAACTCTTCCACAAGCAACGCCTTGAACTCAACCCATGTCATTCTCATAGCAGCTTTATGACCCCTTGCCTGAACCTGGGTGTTCCACCAAGTCAAGGCCTTATTTATGAATGAACTAGCAGCATACTTCACCTTTTGATTCTCTGCACATCCACTATTTTCTATCACTGAATCCATTTTCTCAATCCACTAAGTAAGTGCTACTGCACCATCTTTCCCATCATAGTCTCGAGGATTACAAGCCAAGAATGCCTTGTAAGAACATCCATTGTTCCCACCATTTCCACCATTCCCATTCCCACCATTAGCATTTGCATTATTCACATTATCAGTTACTTGTGTGACGATTTGAGGAATTGTGTTTTGTAATTGTTGCGCGATGATAGCAACAATGTGGGGGTTCTCGTCGTTGCTAGGGCCGCTTCGTCAGGTTGGAGCCATTTCTATATAAGATAAAATTTATATAATTAGGAGATATAATAAGGATTTCCAAATCCCATCAATCTTATATACTCTACACATTACCAGATACATATATGTATACCAAGTATAACGTGTCAACATAGTCCATGTAATCATACTTGTAAGTCCACTTGTGGTTGTGGCGTATGTATAATTATGTGCGCCCACCCATAACTATAGATGCCCCTTTTCACAAGTGTATCCTCCTATGACGACACTTCTTGAGGTTAACACACACATGAACAATATTCAAATCATTCAACTCATCACACGCGAAAATAATCCAACAAATACTTAAGTCATAATATTAAAATACTTGAAAGTCCAAAAGTCAAAAGTAAACATTCCTAAACATGGCTCCAACCATAGAAAAACGAACTAAATTTTTCAAAACTTGAAACAAGATGGGTAGTCGGGTAACATATAGGCGGGAATAACTAAGATGAATCTGGTTTGGGTCGAACGCCACTCTCACAAGTATCTTCCATCACCTTACACTTGGGTTCACTCCTTGCTATGGACTCGAGATCTGACTACACTTTATTGTCAGATGCTACATAACCTGAAGACTCGAAGTTTGACCTCATTTCTGACGTATCCTTCGATCCCTTCTTTTCAGACTCTTCATTTTCTTCTTCTTCCTCCTCTTCTTCATCATCTTCTTCCTCTTCTTCTTCTTCTTCTTCTTCTTTCTCTTCTTCATCCTCTTCTTCCTTAGATGATATGTATCTCAGAAATTCAGAGATTGTGTCATCCTTTGAAATCATTTATGTCCTTCTTCATGTCTATTTTTTCCTTCCTTTTCTATAAGCAACTTTCCTCATGCGCAGAATACAAATCATGGGTATTTGGCCTTTGCGGTCTCCGTTTCATTCTTAATGTCCATGCTGAATGTATAGCGCTTAAGTCCAGTTGGGATAACGATTCCCCTACGAAATTTCTTACGGGTAAGGGAGACATGACTAAACTAATAAGGAAGTAGTATATATTATATTAGATAATAGTAGACAAAAATAGAGTAATTAAAGCTTTCGGATAAACGAAAAAATATGATACTTACGTAATTAAACACTTAAACCCTATAATGCAACTATATGAAGGACTTCTAGGTTATAGTCAAGGTTCAACCACCTACTTATCTATAACCATTGGCTTTGATACCAATCTGTCACACCCCGCCAAGGCGGAAACACGAGGCGTAACGTCATGGGTATCATCACAACACAATGGTGTCAACAATAAAGAGAACTAAAATGCATTAAACAAAACGAATATGGACACAAAGTGTCATGACAATACCATACACAAGAAAACGAGGTCTTGTATTGAGGTAAAAGAGTCACTCCAATACAAAGACATAAACAAAATATTCCAAAACCTAAAACATTCAAAGTATCAATCTAAATAAAGTGCAACGCATGCAAGCCTACGGTCTCACTAGCTAAGCTTCCTAACTTCACTTTCATTAAGATGCTCACCTGAAAATGATGCTTAAAACATCAACAATAATGTTGGTGAGAGTCATAGGTTTTAGACACGCAATATTACTCGCTTTCACTGTGATTATCAAAACAATGTAGGACAATAATGAACTATCATGAACCTATGCTAGCATGCAACATAATCCAATCAACATATTTCACATACTTAAATTCACATTCGACCTTAGGTAGTTGGCACTATAAGCAACCATGCTCACCCAGAAATGTACCATACAAAAATATTCACACACTAGGTAGGACGTACCCATCCGATCCATGGTTACCCATAAACCAACACTGAGTAGGCATACTTATCCGATCCCAAATCAATATCATAAATGACACTGAGTAGGCGTACTCATCCGATCCCAAATAACACATAGTCATATAATAGACATGTAATATCCATACGCAGAATTTTGTAGTCACTTCATGACTATAAATAAAATACTAAATCATCAAATTGTTTTTCCCTACTTCATTCCCTACCTTCCCAATGGGTTATGAACTACTGTGATTTTTTAGAAAAAAATAATATTGAGTCTAACTATTTTATAAAAATTCAACATCACAAAGTACTTAAATTCGGATCTGAACGCACACCAAAAAATTTGATTTTTCTAAAAATACTTAGACAATGTTTCAGGACCTATGCTTTGAGCTGGAGTTAATAGACACATAAAATATGATCTCTGATTTTTTTAAGCCTTGACTCAACTTCTAAGTAGGGGTTTTACTCCCCGAAATCTGACCCGAATTTACTGTTTCAACAACTTTTCTTGTAAAAATTATTTGACTAACTTCCCGACCTCAAAACCTTTCGGTGCTGGACTTTTTGAAAATTAGACTCTCAACTCATTTTTATCAATGAGATATCATTCGATCAACATGACCTAAAATTCTGTCAAACCCTAACTTTCAAATTAACGCGTTCTAATCTAAACCGTTTACACCAACATGCCCTAAATCTATTCCCGAACACACCCATATAGCTTTATATCATTAATTTACATAAAATTATAAACCCTAATTTATCCATCAATTAAATTTACATGATTATAAATATTTATACAAGAACTTAATTAAAATCATACCTAAACCTTTCACCCGATTACACTTGAATCACCACCTTGGTTCTTGATAATTTTTTTATTATTCTTCTTAAGGTTTCGACCGGCCAAAGGGATAGGGAGAGAAAAATGTGATTTAGAGTTTTCTTGATTTTGTATTTATAATACCTAGTTTCCTAATTGTAATCAAATTAGTTTTTTTCCGTTTCCTTCTTTTGGCCGAACAAAACACCCCTTTAAATTTTATTTATTTATTTTATTAATTACTATTAAATGTATATTACCCTTATTTGTTATTTTTATAAAAACCCTTTATTAATTTTGCAAACCTTTTTAAATAAAAACTAGTTATAGACTTACTATTTATAAATTTCATTTCATAAATTACTTTCCTAAATTAAAAATACTAATGCTTATCAAATTTAAATACTAGACTTAATTCATTCCTAGGAATACATTACATACTCTTTATGCTTATACTTCAATTATTCATCAAATTACATGATAACACATAAAATCATGCTATCATTTCCATTGTCACAAAAATGTGAACGAAATGAAATAGCTACCAAAACTACAACTCAATCACTAATAGATGAACACGCATTACGGATTGATATCAAATACTCATATAAGATCAAATAAGCACACAATTATAACACATATAAATACTTTAGTCAACTCTAATAGTTTTACTAACCTGCTCAAGTCACGGTTGTCACAAAATGATACTCAAATGTGTTTTGAATTGTTTTCTAAACTGTGCGAAATGTGGTTTTGTTTTTGGGACAATGTTATGTGCATATGACTGCAATGTGAATGACATGAGTTTTTGTAGAATATGCGGTGTGGAAATTTCTGTGTAGAACTTCTGTGTGGAACTTCTGTGTGGGACTTGGGATCTTCCGCCCTATATGTAGCTCCAGTTGGTAGGCTTTAGGTGCGTGTGACCTTGAGGTTGCGATCCCAAGAGCATTGGTATATGCTAGTTTGATGACTAGCGGGGATGCTAGGTCATGGTACATGATTAGCAGGATGCTAAGTCATGGGATTGAGTGCTTTTATATATATTCACTGTCATATTGTACAATTGTCCAACTGTTTGAGATATTGGCACAACGATTGGGTTTTCTCTAAACCTTTGAGCTCACCAACATTATTCTTGACGATTTCGAGTATCATTTTTAGGTGAAGGAAATGACCAGTAGGATTGTGATGCGTGTTAGCATACTTTAAGACATCCTGTATGGATTGTATTTCTAGAAGATTTGTTTGTGTTTTGTTTTGGATATGAGTACTTTGAGGATTTGGTTTGAGACTAGTATGGACCCCTACGTGGGCTTATGGTTGTAATAATTAGCGACTATGTGTTGTGTTCTTGTTGAGACTTCACTTAAATCTGTATTTGAGGTGAATGATCTTCATGACACTTTTCATTAATGCATTTTAGTTTTTTCTATTATGTATCTTGTGTTATGATTGATCATTCTTCGTCGCATACCTGTGTTTCCGCCTATGTTGGGGTGTGACAGATTGGTAATCAAAGCCAAGGTTATAGATAACTAGGTGGTTTGGCCTAGACTATAACCTAGGAACCTTCATATAGTTGCATTATAGGACCTATGTGCGCGGTGTTCCGCTTATACTCGCTTCTATGTTTATATAGTATATCGTATTAGTTAAGTCAATCATTGAAATGTGCGAGCCTAATACTGGGTAAGACTAGGAAAGGATACATGTATAAATATGGTGGCCAACGTAGTTATAAACGTATCATGACTCACGCGTATTTAGTAATATCGTTCACACAAATCGGTGTTGACACCTTAGGACCGTATTATGTGTATCATAGTATATTAAGTTATACTATATATATATGTGGTAACCTTTCCGCCTACCTAACGTTACGTATGTCCTCCCTCGTATAGATAATTCCGCCAAGAATGACGACCCGAAGTGCTGGCCAGCCTGCTGCCGCACCACGAGGTGGGGGAACGGGTGGACGAGTTGGTAGAGAAGGTAAAAGAGTGAGAGAGCCTAGGAGGAGAAAAGTTGAACCAACTGGTGAACCTGAGGGTCAAGGAAATGACCAAGGTGTTGAAGTTAATAAGGGTGTGGATGGGGTCCTCGACTTCTCCACGATCATTGCCCAGCAATTACAGAACCTTCTACCCACCATGTTGGCTTAAGTAGGCAACCAAGGTATCAATCAGGGATATAATAGGAACCAAAGCGGCACTGCCATCAATGAAAACATCCAGGGCGATGTTAGGAATGTCATTGTGAACAATGGTAGAAGGGGTTGTACTTATAAGGAGTTCTTAGCTTGTAACCCTAAGGAGTATGATGGTAAAAGAGGTGTTATAGTTTATACCCATTGGATAGAGAAGATGGAGTCAGTTCAGGATATGAGTGGATGTGGGGATGACCAAAAAGTAAAGTACACTGCTGGTTCATTTGTTGGTAAGGCTTTAACGTGGTGGAATTCTCAGATTCATACACGAAGCCATGAGGTTGCTGTTAGTATGGCATGGGATGACTTTAAGGTATTGATGAGAGAAGAGTTTTGTCTTAGTAAGGAAATGCAGAAGTTGGAAACTAAGTTGTGAATCACGCCATGGTCGGGGCCGGCCATGCTGCGTACACTGATAGGTTTCATGAGTTGGCTAGGTTAGTTCCTCATTTAGTAACCCTGAAAAATATAAGGATTAAGAGGTACGTGTATGGCCTTGCTCCACAGATTCGTGGGATGGTGGCAGTAACGGAGCCAATAACAATTCAGAGTGTTATACTAAAATTTGGTGTGTTAACTGATGAAGACATTAGGAATGGGGCAATCAAGAAGAACCCCAAGAAGAGAGGAAATTGGGGAGAACCTAGCAAGGATATGAATCTGAGAGATGATAACAAG